>CAUYPO010059326.1:0-22263 GCA_963574435.1 Cheirogaleus major | reverse complement strand
AACCTGTGTGCTACAAATGGCAGCCGCCATGAACTGAGTTAACATGTTATGATTTGCTTCAGGGACCCGGAAGTTCCGAGGTTCCTGAGCCTCCTTGGTTCGGGTTGGTCAGGGGAGTCTCCGGGGTGTCTGGCTCTAGCACCAAAGGCCTCTGGGGTGGGCGAAGCTTCCATTACACTGTCTGAGTCTGAGGTCAGAGGATTTCCATAATCCCAGGCCAAGCTATACGATGTTGTGAGGATGGAATGCCAGCCTCACTATGTGTCCTTCTGAAAATATTACTGTCCTGATGTTGGTGCTTGTCCTGGGCAGGGAACTGTATTCGTGTATAGTGTGGGCAGATACCTCGGCAATCTGCTTGAGGGGAATGGGAAGACCCTAACCACCCTGCTGGCAGGGCTGAAACGGCAAATCTTTTTCCGGTGTGGAGGGCTTGGAGCCAGTGGGGTGGTGTGAGGCTGGGGCACCACGTGGAGAGAGGGGAAGGATTCCCAGTGGTGGGGGCCACGAGCTTTGTGAGGCTCTGACTCGAGCACCTCTGCTGTCCCGCATCTTCAGGAGTTTTCCACGTGCACAGAGTGCCCTGGGTGGGGCCGTGTGTCCACCAGGGACTTCCCCGTCTGGGTCAACACTGAACCGCGTCAGCAGCTGGAATCAGAGGGTACCAGGAGCACCCCGGCTGCTGAATGGGACATGGATTGGCCAGGACAAGAGACTACAGAAGTGATGGTGGTGGCGTTGGCTAGGGTGGGGCAGGTGGAGACAGAGAGAGGTAGACATGATTAGGATATATTTAGGAAATTTCCGATTCAGGATTCTATTTAGGAAGTAGAACGAAAAGAACCCCCTGATGGGGCGGAGGGAGGAGGAAGTGTGAAGACTGGATCCTGGGTTTCTGGGCTGACCCACTGATGGTGGAGATGCCATTAACTGAGATGGGGAAGACGGGCAAGGGCGAGGCTCCCTTCTTAGTCTTTCTCTTTCCATCTGGAGTTCTGTTCTTTGGGAGGCCGCTGCTCCCCTTGCGCCAGTGCCCCCTCCTGCCAGCAGAGGGCAGCCTAGGCCAGTTAGACTCAGCCCCGGAGGGGTGGCCATGGCCGAGATGGGTCGGGACACTGGCCATGGGAAGGCCACTGCCTGGCTGCTGGAGAAGCAGCAGGTCTGCTCTGAAGCTCAAATCCAGCCTTTGACTTTGAGGCCGGTTTCAGACACAGAAATCTGGTGCTGTCCATGTACCAGGCTGCTGGCCAATGCAAGCCACGTCATTTCTCCCAGGCTATTCAGCAGCTTCCTGGATTTTTCCCCTGGAGTCCCCTCCACCACACATCTCTTTGCTTGAAATCCTTCAGTGACTCCTTGCTGCCCTCTAGATAATTCCATGCTCCTCACCCTGGCCTGCCTGCGGTTCAGTTCATGCATTATACATTTCCTCTTTTGCTTCAAGCTCTTTTCTGCCCCAGGCCCTTTGCATAGGTGTCCACTATCTGGTTTTTTCTCTCTTTACTTTCTTGTTAAACTAGCTTCTTCTCAGGATCTTAGCTTAAATGTCACCTTCCCTGACCACTTTTCCTATTATCTCAGCTACTTAAAAAAATTTTCCTAGCACATGGCATTTCTGTACCAAGATAATTTCATGAATTGATTTGTGTTTTTCTTTTTCTATTTTTTCCTCACCTTTCTGGGATCTCCTGCCTAGGGGAGGTCTGGTCACAGGGCCCAAAGAAGCTGTTGCCTCTAAAGCTCTTTCCTGTCTGGCTTCCGTTTTGTAGAAGCTTGAACACCCAAGAGCAGATATTGCAAACAGTTAGTTTTGTAAGCCCAGTCCTGCTCACAGATGTGTTTTGCACAACCTTTGCCAAGGTTTAAAAACTGTTTTTACTCAGTTGTCAAAGTTAAAGAGATAGAACAATTTCAGAATAAAAATTTAGATGTTTGTCTTCTCTTGAACTTCAAGTAGATCTGGCAATCCCGGCCCTGCATTGTCCTGTGATGGGTGCTAATGTAATATTGATGGAGTGGCCGATGTCAGGCACTGTCCTAAGTATGTCCTCATGTGAAGTAGTTGCACCTACCAGTACAAGTATCAGTATCATTCTTTTTCCCAGCTAAGGAAACAGGTACAGAGAGGTGACTTGCCTAAGGACTCTCAGATAGCAAACAACAGCATCAGACTTTGAACCTGGGCAGCATAGTTCTAGAATGCAGCCTCCTAACCACTAGGCTGTACTACCTGATAGCAGTTTGATGAGCTGAGCTGTGCTGCCCTTTTCAGGTTGCGGCTTGTGCTCTCAGTCTCACACTTTTTTTGTTGTTACCTGTTTGGCTCCTGGAGACTTAGAGTTTGCAAACCCGTGGCATAGAGAGGGTGCTCATTGCTGTTGAGGACAGAAACAGGAGGACAGAAAGGAGCTCTCGGAGGCTGTGAAGGGAAGGAAGTTTAATGGAGTCACAGATCAGGGAGCTCTTCTACCCCACGAGGTGGCCAGATGGTGGGGACGGACAGATGCTGTGCCAGACTCCAGCAGAATGCCCAGGCCCCTCATTTGGCTTGGAAGCAGGGGCTGCTGGACTTCAGGGGCCATTTATGGCTTGGTCACTGTGGTCAGAGGCCACCCCTGGTCCATGGCCGGGGAGAGCCCCTGGCTTCCCTCCTTGTGCCCCTGGCAAGGAGTAACCTCCAATAAAGATGGAATTGAATTTCCCTCCAGCCTAGAAGGATGGAGGTGGGGCAGTTGGAGTCGAATTAAATATGGGTTTTGAGAAAATGAAAAAAAAAAGAATATTTCTTGCACTCCTGAGTTTGGGGGTAGAGATTTACATCTGATAAAACAGACGTAAATTTGTAACTTACACCTGATGTAACAATCTGTAATTATTTTTATCATTTCTGTTTTTAGGGAGTTTTCTTTTTGGTTTTGTTTCCCCTATTTGACTGTGAACTCCTTCAGGGCAGGAATTATGCAAGTTGTGTTCACATGGTGCATCTCCTGTCTAGAGAGTGCCAGGCGCATAATAGATGCCCAACAACCATCACGATAATTACAACACACATTCTTGGAGCACTGAATCGCTTCCCATGAACCACATTTAAAACTTACATTTTAGCGGGGCGCAGTGGCTCATGCCTGTAACCCTGGCACTCTGGGAGGCTGAGGTGGGAGGATTGCTTGAGCTCAAGAGTTTGAGACCAGCCTGAGCAAGAGTGAGACCCCGTCTCTACACAAAACAGAAAAATTCGCTGGGTGTGGTGGTGAGTGCCTGTAGACCCAGCTACTTGGGAGATGGGAAGATTCTACGTGAGCCAGGAGGATCACTTGAGCCCAGGAGTTTGAGGTTGCAGTGAGCTAAGATGACGCCACTGCACTCTAGTAGCCTGGGCAACAGAGTGAGACTCTGTCTCAAAAAAAAAAACAAACAAAAAAACATTACATGTACGAACTAACTCACTTGATCCTCACACCACCCCATGAGGCAGGCATATTCATTTTCCTCGTTTTACACTGGAGGAATCTGAGGTATAGAGAGGCTAAATAATTTGGCCAAGGTAACATACAGCTTGGGTTGTGTTTAAGAAATATTTGTTGAATGAATGCATGAGTGAACAGTTTCCTGGAGTGCAAAACCTCATTCTCTTTTGTCCCTAGACCTGTCCCTCACCCTACATAGCTACCTCCCAGAGTATCAGAATTGACAGGTCAGACCCGTGCAGGAGACTGCCTCCTCAGGGAGTCCCTGAGGTGCACAGGGCAAGATCTTCACCCCTGGGACTGGTGACTGATCTTTTCAGTCACTCTGGCTTCCCCTGATAGCCTACTTTCTCTTCATCCCTACACTTCAACAAACTCACTACTCATGGGTTCCTAGCTTCTCTTCAGCCTCCCTGCTTTTGCTCAAGATCTTCCCTGTGCCTGGAACATCTTTCCAATCTTGAGATTCCATTTTTCTAAAAGGAGATACCAGGAAGGTTGGCCAGTTCTTTAAGCCGTGGCCATGCCTCGTTTAGCAATACTAACATACTAGGTTGTGTGTTGGTGCCCAGCAGTCCTAGAATGGTGGTGGTGGAGGAGGTGATTGTAGAACAGTATCCTCATCCCTGTCTCTTCCGTGAGGATACCAAGTCCCAGAGAGGAGAAAGGACTTGATAAAAGCAAAACAGGGGCTCAGACTCAGAGTGGGGCTAGAATCCAGCCCAGAGCTCTTGACATAATGGGGTGGCAGCCGTTTGGCATTACACGGTGGACGGGGCCTGACTCCCCAAAAAGAGCTATTCAGACCTGAGCATAGTGCCTGAAATCCCACCACTGGAGATTATTTCGTTTGGGGGGCAAAGGGTGTTGAAGGCTTTTTGGTCATCAGGGCATCTCAGCTAACATTGCAAACCCCTGCGATGAGTCCTACGCTAAGCTCATGTCAGCCTGTTCCCAGGAGGATGAACTGGCTGACAGGCAGCCAAGGGTGAGATGCCGTGGGAAGGACATCCTGACTGAGGGCTGGAGGAATGTGGGAAGCACCAAGGCAGGCAGAAAAATGGGAACGGGGAGGGGGGGGCTGTCAGCCGCAGAAAGGGAGGGGCAGCTGTGGGAGCCTTGGGCAGGGAACTCAGGAAGCTTGGCCTCACCATCAACTTGCTGTGTGATGTTGGGCAAGTCTCTTCCCTACTCAGAGCTCTGATCTGGGTCATTGCTATGGAACAGACTTACCTCTGGGTTTATCTTGAGGCTCTTGGGTGTCAGAACATTGGTGCCCTGTATGGTGGTTGCCATGGAAACTATCTCTGTGGAGATAGTGACCAAAGAGACTGTTGCCATGACTACGGTGACCAGGCACCAGAGCCAAGTGATTGGCTCTCAGTTCTGCCTTGAGGCAGGTTCCTCCCCATCACCTCCTTCCATCACCTGCTCAAGTTCGGTGTGCCGTGGCATCATCATAGCTCACAGCAACCTCAAACTCCTGGGTTCAAGAGATCCTCTTGCCTCAGCCTCCCGAGTAGCTGGGACTACAGGTGCGTGCCACCATGCCTGGCTAATTTTTTGTTTTTATTTTTAGTTGCCTGGTTAATTTTTTTGTTTTTAGTAGAGATGAGGTCTTGTTCTTGCTCAGGCTGGTCTCAAACTCCTGAGCTCAGGCGATCCTCCCACCTCAGCCTCCCAGAGTGCTAGGATTACAGGTGTGAACCACTGTGCCAGGCCTATGGACCTATGTTCTAATGCCTTGTCTTATACTGACAGGCTGTGAGACCTTGGGCAAGTCTCTGCTTCTCTCTGGTCCTTGGTTTCCTCATCTGGAAAAAGAAGAGACTGCAGGGGGCCCATTCACCTCTAGATTCCTACCATTCACCTTTAAACAGGAGACAAAGTTGTAAGCCAAAAGGTTGTTTCCAGGAATGTTATGAAAAGTACTAACGACTGTTACGACTGCCACTCACTGATGATCCACACAGTCCTGGGTGGCCCTGCTATGGCAGGTGTATTACCCCTTTAGTGGCTGTTAAGTGGGGAGGCCTAGAGGGTCCCAGCAGAAAGCCCAGAGTGTCCATTATGCTTGGGGGGGGGTACTTGGGACAGGGGTTATTAACAACTAGTAGGAATGTATCTAAATGTTTTCACAACTTGTATGGCGGAACCTTTGCGGACTGAACACCAGCCTTGGCTGCATCTATAATGCTGGGATTACGGGCACTGTGAGCAGCAAGGGGAGAGTTTCTGGGCAGAGGGGCCACACTGATGCCATGGAGATCAGGATGCATCTGGTGCGGTCAAGGGCTCTGAAGCCCAGCCCTGGTCAAGATCTCTGAGGGTAGAATCAGTCCTTCTTCCTGGCCACCGCACCCTCCCAGAGTCAGCCGTGCACATCCCCAGAGAGTCGGGTTTGCCAGCGTCTCCATTCCAGGAGCGGCTGGTGCCCAAACTGGTAGGGCACAGCAGGAGCTGGAGGCAGAGTGGGGGAGCCCAAGGAGGAAGTAGGGAGCTCAAGGGACGCCTGCTCCTCCTCTCCCAGGAGACCCGCCTTGGACAGATGCCAGAGCCTCATCCTCCCGGCTCTCCCCCCCGCCTTGTTGTCCAAGCAGTTCCCTCCCCCTCGCCTCTCCCAGCAGGACTTTGCAAAGTTTCTCCGGATGGGCGCAGGCTGTGCCTCCTCCCTGCACACTTTCCATTCCCAGCCCTGAGCCTCAGCCAGGGTTCCTCAGGAAAATTGGCTGAAAGAGACATTTTCCATGCTCTTGACTCCTCTGCTGGGTGGCTGTCCCTGCCTCTACTCTCTCCAGTCTCTTCTCCAGCTGGTCACCCAGACCCAGAAAGGGGGGGCCGAATATTTGGTCAACTGGCTGCTTACTCACCATTTCATTTTATATGCCATTTCATCTCCCTGGGCCTCAGTTTTCTAATCTGTGAAATGAGCTCACAATTCTGGGAGCAGGCTCAGTTAGGAGTCAGATGTTCCAGACTTAATCCTTAGGTCTGCTGCTTACTAACTGTGTGCCTTTGGACGAAGTACTTAACATCTCAGAGTCTCAGTTATCCTCATCTGTAAAATGGTGTTATCTCTACTGTTGTGAGGACTAATGAAATAACCTGAGACAAGGGCTTAACTCAGTGCTCTGCACATGTCAAGTACTTAATGCATAGTCATTTAAAAAATTAATTGTGGCTGGGCGCGATGGCTCACACCTGTAATCATAGCACTCTGAGAGGCTGAGGTGGGAGGATCGTTTGAGCTCAGGAATTTGAGACCAGCCTGAGCAAGAGAGAGACTCCATCTCTACTAAAAAAATAGAAAGAAATTAGCTGGACAACTAAAAAAAAAAAAAAAAAAAATATATATATATATATATAAAATTAGCCAGGCATGGTGGTGCATGCCTGTAGCCCCGGCTACCCGGGAGGCCGAGGCAGGAGGATTGCTTGAGCCCAGGAGTTTGAGGTTGCTGTGAGCTAGGCTGACGCCACGGCACTCTAGCTCAGAAAACAGAGTGAGACTCTGTCTCAAAAAGAAAAAAATTATTGTTATTAGTGTCTACTAGGTGCTAGATGCGGTTTGAGGTGCTTTACACACCCAATTTCTAATCCATATAACACCTGTACAAAATGCGTGTCGCCCCCTTTGTAGAACTGAGGGTCCAAAGGCACAGTGAGACTGAGTAACTTGCCTGAGGTCACATGGCTAGCAAACGGCGGAGCCAGAGGGATTCAAGCTTAGATCTGGCTGATTCCAGACTTCCTGTTCTAGTCAAGGCTCTGGTAACAGGAAGAAAGAATGCTTTTCTACCCCAGGCAGAGTATGATGAGTGGAATAGGCTAGCCTAAGAATTGAATCCAGCCCTTAGGAGCTGTAATTTCAAAGCCTCACTGGGGTTTTGGGCAGCTAAGGGGCACAATTATCGAGAGGAATATTGCTCAACTTTGTTGTAACTAGGGAAATGCAAAGTAAGCAATGAGACACCTTCCTTCCTACCTTCTCTTGTCCTGTCCTCAACAGAAGGTCAAATGAGAAGAGACTGGTAATATCTAATGTGGGCCACAGTGTAGGGAATTGGGCACTGTTCATCTGAATATATAATAAATGCATCCCTTTTGGAGGGCAATTTGGCAGTGTCTGCCAAAATGTAAAATGTACATGCCCTTTGACTAATAAATTTGGATTTGGTAAACTTTACTATGTGTGTAAAAATATTCGTTTCCACACTTTTATTAAGGGCAAAACATTTGTACTCACCTACATGTCCTTCAATGTGTGAAATATGTTACAGTATATCCGTACTGTGGAATCACAGCCATGAAAAAGAACAATGTAAAGGAAAAAACTGACAGACTGGAAGGAGAAATAGACACATCCATAATTGTAGTTGGAGATTTCAACACTCCTTTCTCAGCAACTGACAAAACAAGTAGGCATAAAAGCACTAAGTATAAAGAAGATTTGAATAGCATTATCAACCGTTTTGACCTAATTGACATTTTTAGAACACTACATGCAACAGCAGCAGAATACATATTATTTTCAGGTGTCTATAGAACATGCATCAAGACAGACAATATGTTGAATTATAAAACAAGTGTCAAATTTGCAATGAAATTAAATTAGAAATCAATAACAAAAAAGACAGAGAAAACCCTCAAATATTTGGAAATTAAACAACATACTTCTGAATAACTTATGGGAAGAAGAAGAAATCACAGGGGAAATTAAAAAAATATTTTGAACTCAATGATTATAAAAACCACAACATATCAAAAATTATGGGATGTATCTAGAGCAATGCTTAGAGGGAAACTTATAGCTTTTATTTGTTTATTTATTTATTCATTTTTTTGAGACAGAGTCTCACTCTGTTGCCCGGGCTACAGTGCTGTGGTGCCAGCCTAGCTCACAGCAACCTCAAACTCCTGGGCTCAAGCGATCCTCCTGCCTCAGCCTCCCGAGTAGCTGGGACTACAGGCATGTGCCACTATGCCTGGCTAATTTTTTTCTATATGTTTTTAGTTGGCCAATTAATTTATTTCTATTTTTAGTAGAGATGGGGTGTTGCTCTTGCTCAGGCTGGTCTCGAACTCCTGAGCTCAAATGATCCTCCTGCCTCAGCCTCCAAGAGTGCTAGGATTACAGTCGTGAGGCACTGCGCCCGGCCAAAACTTATAGCTTTTAATACCTCTCTTACCAAAGAAGAAAGGTCTCAAATACATCATCTTACGTTTCTACCTTAAGAAGCTAGAAAATGGGCCATGCACGGTGGCTCATGCCTGTAATCCTAGCACTCTGGGAGGCCGAGGCAGGTGGATTGCTCAAGGTCAGGAGTTCAAAACCAGCCTGATCAAGAGTGAGACCCCGTCTCAACTAAAAATAGAAATAAATTAATTGGCCAACTAAAAATATATAGAAAAAATTAGCCGGGCATGGTGGCGCATGCCTGTAGTCCCAGCTACGCTACTCGGGAGGCTGAGGCAGGAGGATCGCCTGAGCCCAGGAGTTTGAGGCTGCTGTGAGCTAGGCTGACGCCACGGCACTCTAGCCTGGGCAACACAGTGAGACTCTGTTTCAAAAAAAAAAAAAAAGCAGCTAGAAAATGAAGAACAAAACAACTCCCCAAATAAGAAGGTAAATTTATATGTACTGGTGTGGAAGGAAAGCCAGGATAAATTGCGTGAAAATAGCAAATTAAAACTAATATGTACAGTATTGTGGCAGCGATTGCTCATTGCTCCTCAGTATCTATTCTCTTCTTCCTTAAACATAGAATCCTTGATTTTGAGCTGGCACACGGACATTTAGAATAAAGTACCTGTCCTAGACTCCTGTGCAATTAAGTGTGGCGAGGTGACTCTGCCCTGGCCAATGTGGTGTCGGCAGAGGTCACGCGTGTGTCTGCTGAGAGGCTGTGCCTTTCTTGGTTCATTACGTTTGGCTCGAATGTGGGCACGACGGCCGCAGCTTGAGCAGCATATTGCATCGAACATGATGGACCACAGGGTGGAAGGAGCCATGGTTCCCGCACTGTGGAAGCCAGCCTTGGACCGACTGCTTCAGGACTTCTTTTACCCTCCCACCCGCCCCCCCCTCGTTCGGTGCGTTTGTTTATTTAAATATGCCTCTGTCACCCAGGCTGGGGTGCAGTGGCATGATCATAGCTGGCTGCAGTCTCCAACTCTTGGGCTCAAGCGGTCCTCCTGCCTCAGCCACCCAAGCAGTTGGGACTACAGGTGTGTGCCACTGGGCCTGGCTAATTTTTAAAACAATCTTCTGTAGAGACAAGGTCTCACATGTTGCCCAGGCTGGTCTTGAACTCCTGGCCTCAAACAATCCTCCCTCCTCAGCCTCCCAAAGTGCCGGGATTACAGTCATGAGCCATGATGTCCAGCCCTCTAGCCTGTTTCTATTACTGCTGTCTTGGGTTTGCCACTGGACTCAGTCTTAACACATATGGCTGTGATCCCACTTATGTGAAAAAAGCAAAGAAATCTATCAGATGGATGATTTTGACTTTGGTATAGAAACCCCCAGGATAATTTGTTTCAGCACAGAAGACATATTCTCTTACATAACAGTAAGTCCAGAGGTGGGAAAGCATCAGGGTTGGTTAGTTCAGAGGCTTGACTTCATCATCCAGGGCTCAGGTATTACATACTTCCCATCTGCTACAGTTTGGATGTCTGTCCCTTCCAATTCTCATGTTGAAATTGACCCTGAGTGTTGGAGGTGGGGCCTAATGGGAGGTGCTTGGGTCATGGGGCCGATCCCTCATGGATAGATGGATCCCCTCCCTAGGGGAGGTGCTGACTGAGTTCTTGCTGTATTCGGTTCGAGGAGAGCTGGCTGTTATAAAGAGCAGGGCACCTGCCCTCTCCCTCTCTCTTGCACCTTCCTCTCTCACATGTGATCTCTGCACACGCGGGCTCCCCTTCTCCTTCCACCATGAGTGGATGCAGCCCGAGGCTTTCACTAGATGCCCAATCTTCCAGCCAGCAGAATCGTGAGCCAAATAAATCTTTTTTCTTTATGAATAACCCAGTCTCAGGTATTCCTTTATAGAAACGCTAAACCAACTAAGACACTGTCTTTCCACTTTGCCATCCTCTGACTGCATCCCGCCGTAATCGCAAGACGGCAACTGCGCTTATGGGCATCACGTTCACATAGTCCAGGGACCAGTTGGAGAAAAAAGACTGCCCTTTCCTGCTGCAGCTCTTTTCATGTTTTTCTCTTCCAGGTCTGTTCTAAGAGCAAAGAAGTTTTTTCTAGAACCCTCCTGCATCTTCATAATTCTCTAGGTATTTCCCTCATGGTTGCAATGTGGCTGCCACAATTCCAAGCATCACATCCTCACACCAGTGTCTCAAGCAAGAATAGAAAGGAAAAGATCAGAAAGAGGTTTTCTTTTTATCAAGGAGGAAATTTTTCTCTTAAAAATTTCCCTTCAGATCTCATTGGCCAAACTGAGCCTTTTTTTTTTTTTTTTGGACAGAGTCTCGCTCTGTTGCTTGGGATAGAGCAACAGAGTTCCCTCACAGTTCATGGGCCATAGCTGGGTTGTAGGCCCATTTTTAACTTAATCTCTGGCTTAAAGCAATCAGGATTTATTCTTGATTCCCCAGAGCAAAGATGAACAACAAAGCAAAATCGCAGTTCTTATGGTGTGGAAGAAAAGAAAAAAGGCCAAATGTCTGCTGCAATGTATATGTAAGTAGGATGAAGAAGTCTGAAAGGACGCACCCCAGACTGCTAACGGTGAGTACCTCAAGGGAGAGGAGTGGGACTGGGAGGAGGATGGAAGGAGTCCTGTGGAAAATACTAAAATTGTCTATCTGATGACCTTTACCCACTACTCCCTTGCTCACAGAAGCCACTAAGTTTGGGACAGCAAGAGGACGAATCATGATTGACATGAGGCAGGTGTGGCATTCCTTTCTGCCACATAGTTGCTCTCTCAGCATCCCTTGCAGCTAGAGGTGGCCATAAGACTCAGTCTGGGCTGGGCGCAGTGGCTCATGCCTATAATCCTAGCACTCTGGGAGGCTGAGGCGGGAGGATTGCTTGAGGTCAGGAGTTCAAGACCAGCCTGAGCAAGAGGCTCTCTTGGCCCGTCTCTACTAAAAATAGAAAAAATTAACCGGGTGTATTGGTGCACACCTGTAGTTCCAGTTACTCAGGAGGCTGAGGCAGGAGGATCGCTAGAGCCCAGGACTCTGAGGTTGCTGTGAGTTAGGCTGATGCCACAGCACTCTATACCGAGCAACAGAGCAAGACTCTGTCCAAAAAAAAAAAAAAAAAAAGGCTCAGTTTGTCCAATGAGATCTGAATGGAAATTTTTAAGAGAAAAATTTCCTCCTTGATAAAAAGAAAACCTCTTTCTGATCTTTTCCTTTCTATTCTTGCTTGAGACACTGGTGTGAGGATGTGATACTTGGAATTGTGGCAGCCACATTGCAACCATGAGGGAAATACCTAGAGAATTATGAAGATGCAGACCCAGTGTCATGACATTTTAGGGCTGATGAATCAACCCTAAAACCATCTACTTTTGGGCATCTTGTTAGAAAATGTCCTTATAAGGATTTCTATCATGTGTAGCTGCAGGCAGCTTCATAGATAAATACATTAAAAAATTGTTAACAATATAGTCTCTGCTATTTTGATTTATTCATATAACAAAAATGTATTATTATTGTAATTCAAAGTTCAATTACAAAATATACCACCTGGCTTTGGGCACCCTTGATATCCCAAAAGGCCTGAAGAGGAATTCTTGGAAAGGGGAGTAGGGAGGAATTGAACAAAAGGAACAAGCTGTTCTTTGTAATTACGTACTAACTGCGTAGCAAAAGGGGTGACCTTGCAGACGGGGGATGGCTGAGAATACATTTCTCTATCACTATTTGGGTTTAGACCAGAGGTTATAAACTGTTAGCTTCCGGTTAGGATTTGGTTGGTGGACATGTTTTGCATGTCCTATTCAGGGTTTTTAAAAATTAGAAGTAGCAGGAATTTTGAGTTCTCTTTTGAAATTTCTTTTGTAATATTTGCTTATTCCTTTGTTCATTAATGAGTTAAATAAAAATCTTTGACATGTGATCATTTAAAAAAAATTAGAAGTAGCAATAATTATTTAAGAATTGGGATAGTTCATGCAAATATCTGGCTTTCTTAGAAAAACTATCTGGCAATGCTGGGTTCGTATCTTAACAGCTTAATAGGCAGCTTGGTTCTGCCCGCCCTTTATGCAGGGCAGGTGCTACCAGTTTGTCACAGAACTTGATGGCTCCTAATGTCCTTCACCCAGTCAACTTCCTGATTTATATTACTTGTCTGACTCTGTGAGTGTTTGAGTCAGCGATCCCTGGTTTTGGTTTTAGAATTAATGTGTGAGTGTGTAAGATTTAACAATTGATTCCTAGACGATTATGTGCAAAAGCATCTATCCTCATTTATCCATCATTCCTTGAAGATGACTGAATTTGGAGTGGTTACACTCACTCTGGACTGTTCTTTAAGATGGAAAGAGCTAGAGCACCCTTGACTGCCCTACTGGGGCACCTGGGGTGTTCAGTCAGCCCCAGTAACTCAGGCTTCTGAGAGGCGCTGCTGGGGAGGAGGAGAAGTCTGAGGCAAGACCTGTATTTGTGGGGAGGGAGTAGGGTTTTCTAAAAGGTGCATAGAGATTTGCTCGGTGGAGGTTTGAAGAAGTGGTGCTCCTCAGGAGAAGCATGGACTTGAGGGAAGGAGGCAAGGGTAGATGCTGGGGACAGTGTCCCCATGCCCCTGGCATCCTACTGGGTGCAGAGCCCTTTTAATTTAGGGCCTTCTCTAGGTATTCATCACAATAAGACTATTTTTTGTAGAGATGCAGTCTCACTCTTGCTCAGGCTGGTCTCTAACTCCTGGCCTCAAGCGATCCTCCAGCCTCAGCCTCCCAAAGTGCTAGTATTTCAAGCATGAGCTACCTCGTCTGGCCTCAGAGCTGCAATTTATTGAGTGCTTACTGTTTGCAAAGCATCATGCTAACAAATGCTAATCCGACTGAATTCTTACACCAACCCTTAGAGAGAAATACTATGAATATGCCCATTTTCCAGATAAGAAAATTGAGGCCTAGAGAGGTGAAGTAAATTACCTAGTGGCATATAGTGGTGTTTCTTAAATATTAAAAATCTCATTTAATACTATGGGATAGGAATTATCATCTCTGATTTCAAGGTGAAGGAGAAGGGGTCCCGAGTTGCACAGAGATCAAGTGCCTGAGGTGGAATTGAATGAAGGTTTCTTTTGATTCCAAATCTTGTGCTTTCCTACCAATATCTTGTCACATCTATGAAGCATGGGATATAAGCCAAGACACACACACACACACACACACACACCCTAGCCTTGAACTTGAACCAGATGGAACTGGGGAGAGCTGCACACACTGCTGCACCCAGCGCTCTTGTCCCATCATTAGTATTATTTTTAACTGAACCCTGAACTGAAGGGAACAGTACTCAAATTGAAACTGAACTTGTATATTTTTTCAAGCTGTTGAACTAAAACAGTTAAATATTCGAGATGGAGACAATCACATGGAGAATCTGCCCTAATCCCTTCACTCTGTATATTTTGATTTGCCTAACGTCACACATGGTCATGGCAGACTTGAGGGATTATTAATCAGTAGAAAGCAGTTGTAGATGAATTTTCCACACTCCCTACCCCTCATTTACCTTTCCTTTCCTTTCTTGGCCAGGGCAGGAACTTTGAAGTTTCTGTTTCCGCCAGCTGTGACCCTCTCTGTACTCCCTCCCTTCCTGTAGAGCCTACACCCTTGTCAATGTTTGCTGAATGAAGGAAGGAGGGAGCTGGGCCCTGTGAGACGTATATTTTCCATCATCCAAGGACAGGGAACTCTAGCCTGCACCTAGTTACTTGGGGGTTCTTGAGAGGAAACTTCTTGTCCTGGCTGAGAATATTGGACCTTTCCACCAAGGCCAGAGGGGCTCAGTATTTGAGAAGCCCGGCTGGGGTGTCTTGGATGCAGGTGGCCTTCCTCTCATCTGGACAGGCCAGCAGGGTTTTCGGCCTTCCTCCACAGCAGGAGGAGGGATTCTAAGGAGACTTGGGGACCTCTGGGGAGATATTCATCTTTCTAGAGCTTTATCATTTTTTCCATAACAGTATCCTCCCTTCAAGGTGGAAAGTCCCAGCTGGCAGCTGAGGACACTCTCAATGTGCTTTTGTTCTCTGCCCTGCCCCCAGCCCAGGCAGCAGGGCAGGACAAAGACACCTTCCCTTTTATACCAGCCTGCTCTGGGCTTGCTGTACCAACAAATGGCACAATACAGAGGAGCCCTTAGTACCGTGGGGCTAGACTTCTCTGGTTTGAATTCTGGCTCTGCTATTTGCTAACTGTGCAAACTTGGCAGGGTACCGAATCTCTCTGTGCTACGGTGTCTCCGTCTGAAAACTGGTATGGTGATGAGAATATTACCAGTTTTGAGGATTTAATGAATTAATGTAGGAAAAACACTTAGAATGGCATCTGGTACATAGTAAGAGTGATGTAACTATTTGCTGTTACTATTTCATGACCTTGTGCTTGGGCAATTCATCTCTCTCCAGGCCTCAGTTTCCCCTATTATAAAATTAAGATAGCAGTTCTTGCCTGACTCCCCACCACTGATCTGAATGTGGCCCTTTCTTGCTCTGTGGACTTGGACAAATTTCTTGGCTTCTCGTTTTAGTTTCAATGTGCTCATCCATTAAATACCTGTAAAGTAGAGAGTTGTGGTGATGATGAAATGAGAAAATGTGCACCAAACAAGTAGTGTGAGGCCCAACACTGAACACAGAAAGAGTTAAAACAAACTTAGCTCTTTCTTTCTTTCTGTTTTTTTTAATGGATGAGAAAGAACTTCCAAACCTACAATGTGCTGTGTTCCTGGGAGGGAGACTGCAGTTTTCTCAGCCATTTCTTTTCTTTTCTTTTTAATTTATTATTTAATTTTCTTATCTTAAAATTGTTTATTACAGAGAAAGGAAATAGACATCTCAGCCATTTCTTATTCAAAGACACCTAGAATCAGAGAGGTCAGGATGGGAAGGGCCACTTTACAGGTTGGTTCATTAATCCATACAACAGATATCTACTGAGCACCTGGTATGAGCTAGGTGCTGCTGTAGGTGGTGGGGACAGAGCAGCAGTGAGGGCCCTGCCCTCATGGAGCTTCCCATCCTTTGGGGAGACAGAAAATAAACACGTGAGTACATAAATATAATGATACAAGTTCAGAGTCAATCCCTTTGTTTTACAGATGGAGAAACTGAGGCTCGAGAGGGAAGGAGATTTTCCTAAAGTCTGTCTGTGTCAAAGCCAGGCGAAGACTCTCAAGCAGGTCTTCATAGTCTCAGAGCATCTTACCCATAACAAACCTGGTTTCCCCAAGGCCTTAAGGTATGATAGTGGGAGCCAACATTTATTGAATCTTCCTAGACACACGAATTGTCCTAAGCACTTTATACATCTTAAATAAATTAATCCTCACATCAACCCTGAGGGAGGGAACTGTTATGAATCCTATTTTATAGATAGGGAAACTAAGGCACAGAGAGATGGAGGGGAGCAGGGTTTGAACCCACAGACCTCCTGGTTCAGGACCCAGGCCCTCAACCACTCTGCTGTGCTGTGGGGCTAGCTGCTACTCTCCCCAGCACCCAGGTCTGCCCAGCTCTTGCTTTCTTCCCTCCTCCCTTCCTCCCCAATCCTAGTCTCAACTGTTTCTTCCACCTTCTGAGTAGCTGGGGTAAGCTCGCTGTCTCTGGCCTCAGTTTCCCCATCTGTGAATAGAGGGGGATTGGATTGAATTACCTTCAGGGTCTTCTCTGACCACCCTAAGTTTCAGCCCCTTCTCGGTCTGTAATATTTTATTCACTTATTTGTTTTCTATTCTGCTTCCCCCGCCAGGCTGCGCGCTACTGGGAGCGGCCAGTATCCTTCTGTTCACCGCATCTCCCCAGCGCCTGGCATTGTGCCCTGCACTTAGCAGGCCCTGGATAAATATTTGTAGACAAGAAAGGAGGGAATGAAGGCGAGTGTCCTCATTTTTCTAAAACCAGCTCCTGCACTCTGTCCCTGGCCCTTCTTCCTTTCTTTGCCCGTGTCCCCCGCTCCCCCCTTGTCTCCCTCCCTCTCACCTCCCAGGGCCGACTCCAGCCCTCCATCCGGCCTGCATTTTTCCGGGTTTGATATCATTTTTTCCACTCTCCCGGCTGTCGGCTGCCTCTGCCAACTTTCCACAGATACAGCCCCTCCCCTCGACCGACCGCAGGCCGGAGACAACTTGGGGTGGGGGAAAGACCTTCCTCCTCTTCCCTTCCCTGGCCTGGGGTTGGGATGGACCAAGAAATGCCATCAGTGCTCCGCTGGCAAGACTGGGGTGGGGGGAGTGGCAGCTAGAGGATATGGCTCGCTCGGATGGCCTTTCTCAGCACCGCAGCGGAGGTGTCTGGGCAGGAGTGGGTGGGTAGCCGGTTGGGGGCAGGGGTGTCAGGCATCAGGGACACGATGGTCCAAAGGGTCTGCATCTTGTTCTCCTCTCAAAGTAGCGACCCCCCTTCCCTTCCGGCTGGAAACTCCTGACCTGATCCCCAACACCCATTCCTGTCCCCAGCCAGGCTGGATGCCTCACTCCCTCCTTCCTCTCGCACAGCCAAATGGAGACCCAGGGGAGGCTGAGTGACCCCAGGGTGACCACTTCCCCTCTCTGGGCTTCAGTTTCCACATTTGGAAAACCAGTGAGTTGGACTAAATTGTGGTTTATCCTGGGGATTAATCGATTGGCTTTCATGGAGTTATGCCCCCTCCTTTAAATCGTGGGCCACATTCCGTTTTTAAGTCCATCTCCCCGAGATTCTGTAGCGTTTTGTAACATCTTGGGCATGAGCCTTCACTGTCCTGTGCCTCAGTTTCCTAATTAGTAAGATGGGGTTAATGGTAACACCCTCCTCCCAGGTGTTGTGAAGATTAACTAATAGTTGTGACAGTGACCGCTTGGTACACAGTCAGCTGCTAACACCAGCAGTTATATTGCCATTGTGAGTGCTGAGATTCCTTCCAGATATTTTGTGAATTTACAATCTAAAAAATGGGTTAATAAGAAAATAGCAGGTCATCACACTGAGCTGTGGTTGTGATCCACTGTCTCTCTCAAACAACTGGGGCAGGAACTGTAACCAGTGGGAGAAAAGCCTAAGAACACAAATGATCCAATTACTTTATTGATTGGCCCTGACACCCAGGCCAGCAGGCTAAACCAGTCTGCAGCCAGTGTGGACGAGAGGGCAGGAGGTGGACATCCTGGAAGACTCCCAGAGAGGTCTGGGCATTCAGAAGGGACATCCTTCTGGTCTGCTTTACTGTGGGGTTTCTGGGGGTTGGCCAGACCCCAGGCACAAGGAAAAGTTTTACAAAATGACATCCACCACGTAAAAAACCCTACTTTGTGCCCAGCTTGGGGCTTTGGCCCTATGTCTGTCCATCGCTTCTCTGGAGCAGGGGGGGTCCCCAGGCTCTGGCCGTGGGCGATGATCCGCTCATCAGCGCGGCGGGCAAGCAAGGCCCACGATGCCGGCCCTAGGTAACGGCGCTGCTGCCCCCTCAGTGGCGTCGGTGGGGCCCAGAATGAACTCCCTGTGACCCGCACCCCCAGAAAAGCAGATGTCCTCAGAGCACGGCCAGGTTGTGGCAAGACTTGGAGCGGGCCTTAAGTGCCCGGCGGCGGGCGCTGCGGGCCGTGAGGCGCTCAAGGAGGCGGCGAGCGCGCTGGCCGAGGCTGACCCGCCGTCGGGGCGCGGGCGGCTGCCGGGCCGCGCTGTCCCGGCGGCGCAAGCGCAGTTGGCGCACCACGCCCTCGAAGAGCTCGGCCACGTTGTGCTGCAGGGTGGCCGACGTCTCGATGAATTTACAGTCGAACACCACGGCGCAGGCGCGGCCCTCTGCGGGGCGGGGTCAGGCGAGCAGGGGTGGAGCCAAAACCGGAAGGCGGAGATAAAAGTGGGAACAGGTGTGTTCAGTCTCAATGGGAAGCAACTTTTCCTGTACGCATACCTGGTGCCGATGTGGGAGGACTCAGGGACAGATCACACTGGGCTTTGAGGAATTAGTTTGCAGGCTAGTGACTGATACTAGTAGCAGAATGAGGCAGGGTAGACAGGGAGGCTGGGACTACCATGTTTCCCGGAAAATAAGACCTACCCATAAAATAAGCCCTCGCAGGATTTCTAAGCATGTGTGCAATATAAGCCCTACCCCGAAAATAAGACCTAGTGATGGGCGTGGCTACGCAGCGTATCTGCACAACCCACGCACTTGGTCGAGGAGCGGTAAAGAAGACGAGCAGCCCTTCTCATCTGCCCCATCCTGACTGCTACTATCCCAGAGGTGACCGGAAAGGTGCGGGCAGCCCCACCAAGAAGGTGGGCTCCCTCTGTCAGGTTCCAGCCATCCTGTGCGTGCTGCAAGCTGAGGCTTTGAGGGGAAAATAACATATCCTCTGAAAATAAGCCCTAGGGTGTCTTCTTGAGGAAAAATAAATATAAGACACTGTCTTATTTTTGGGGAAACATGGTAGGTAGGGGCCAGGTTGAATGTCAGCCAACAGGTCTAATAGGAAATTAGATGCAGCTAAAAGGTGCATCAGAATTACCTGGAGGAGCTTGTTAAAATAGAAATTCCCCCGCCCACCCTCAAGGATTCTAATTCTGTAGGTTTGGGATGAGGTCTGGAAATATGTGTTTTAACAAAAATCTCCCGGGGATTACGTTGCAGGTTTTTGAGATGTCTGCCCACAAAGCATAGGGTCTTTCTCCTCCAGGATGCCACTGGGCCTGAATCCTAGTCCTCAGTGGCTGGTGACTCTCTGGAACTGGCTTTCTCTCTCTGGGTCTCAGTTTCCATATTTTAAAGATTTTACTCTGTGAGTAGCACCATTTTAAGATTGTTATGGGCTCCATCTGATGTTAAACTTATTATTAATAAAATATTCCCAATCCCACTGTAAAAATAATCTACATATAACATTAGAAGTTTTGGTTTGTAGTTGCTGGCAGACACAATATTGTGTTTTGTAGACAAAGGTTTGTGAAATTTGAATTTCTAATTTTTCACTGTATTTTGGGCCTAATAATGGTCTTTCAGTTCTCCAATGTAAGGCCTTGAAAAGCCTGTAGGCCCTGGGCCTATCATATCCGGTGGATAGAGTGTCTCTGATTAAGGGCATGGGGGAGCCTTTGGGAATATAGGGAAGTGACAAGGTCAGCTGTGGTTCTGGAAAACTGGCAGCGGGCAAGGGGGGCTGATTGAGAAGTACTGGGACTGGCTAAAGTGGAAGTGCCAGGAGAGCGCAGAGGCTGTGGGCATGGAGGGAAGGGAATGTGGGATTAATGGAGGTGGGCCTGATGGGACTTGGGGACTGGTTTGCGGGAGGCAGGCATGAGAGGGGAGGCAAGAATGGTTTTTGGCTTTCAGGCTTAAGCAAGTAGCTTCAGGGTGGGGGCTGATTGGCAGGAGCAGTCACTGAGATGAAGAGCACTGGAGGGCCCTGGTGACAGAGGGGCCAGAGCAAGAGGAGGAGGTGGAGGGGAGGGCTCACCTTCCACGGAGACTTCCCGGCAGCGGGCCAGGTCTGCCTTGTTGCCCACGAGGATGATGGGCACGTGGTCCGCCTGGTGTGTGCGCCGCAGCTGAATGCGGAGCTCAGAGGCGCTCTCAAAGCTGCCTCGGTCAGCGATGGAGTACACGATGACATAGGCACTGCCCACCTCCAGGCATGACTCCTGGCTCCAGTTTTTATCCTGTGGGGGAGGGACCCAAGGCCCATCTTCAGAGGGTGCCTACACCCTGGCTGAGAAAGGTGGAGCTGGGATGGTCTAATGGGTGAGATGGGGCTGAGGTTTATACTTTGGACAGGTTTGGGGGACACATTCTGCCATAATTCCCTGTGTCACCTTGGGAAAATCATTGATTGTCTCTGAGCCTCGGTTTCTCTGCTTGAAAAACTGGGCTAACAACACTATCTCACTGTATTGTCTCATTTGTTGAGACTTCAGCAGGCGGATCATTGGAGACAAAACGTTTACTTGGTTCTCTTTCCTACTAAGGGGAGTTCTGACTTGGCTTGTTCAGCTCCTTTGTCTGGTTTCTGAGGAGAGTTTGGCCTTGCCAGAAAGTTCTTTAGGCCTTCTGCAATCCAGAATTAAGAGAAAAAAGGAAAAGAAAGAAGTGAAGACAGGAGGCTGACTTCAGGAGGAGGTCATTCATTGCGCAAACATTTATAGAGGTTTTGCTGTGCATCAGGATCACAAAGCTGGTTGGTGCATGGATTGGTGGGTAAGAACTCACTGGGAGTGTGATTAAAAATATAGATGCTAGAGCTTCACTTTTAGAGCTTCTTATTCTTTAGGTCTGGGGTGAGGACTGAGAATTTGATATTTAATACTCTCCAGGTGACCCTCATGGTCAGCCAACCTAGGGCATTACTGGGTGAGCCAAAGGCCCACCCAATCCTGTCAGATTCAGCTGCTCTGACATCAGAGTACTATCTAGCCCACAGATGAAAAGGACAGATGCTTAATTCATCAATGCTGTTACTGCTTGCACCCTCTTTGGGACATCCTTTCAAGTCACTGACCAGGAAAACTGGTCTAGTTTCCTTATTTTACTGGTGGGAAAACCAAAGTCCTGGAAAGAGGAGAAAACTCGCTCAAGAACACAGCAAGCTGAGTGTAGAGTTCTGGTTCCTGCCTTCCAGTCCAGTACCCTTCCTACCCTGTCTCCCCAGTGGGACTCCTAATCTGATCACTCTCCTTAATTCACTGGACACCACCCCATAGGTTCTCAACTGCACCAAAAAGTAGGCCCTCCCTTACCAGCATGTGAGCTCCATGAGGCCAGGAGACATGTCTACCTTATTCACTGCTGTGTCTCCAGCATCCTGGCCCATGATAGACACCCAGAAAGTATTTCTGAATGAATGAATGAATTGGTGAAGGAGTGAAACCTCAGCTGAAGGTTCAGGAGGTGATGCTCCTGGTAGGGGGCAGTCCTAGTGTGTAAGAGTGCAATCTCTGGGGTTTCATAGATCTGGGTTTGAACCCCATTTACTATCTGAGAGCTCCAGACACATTATGTATTTAACCTTCCTGAGCTTTAGTTTCCTCATCAGTAGAATGGGAATCAGAAGGCTCACCGATAGTTTTTGTTTTAACTGAATTCATAATATATATGCAGTGCTTAGCCCGGAGGCTGACACTTAGGAGGAGGACGCTCCATCAATGTTGGCTGCTGTTATGACAATCATCATCATTATCATCATGATGCTCATTTGGACTTGTGTTTTCTTTTTTTTTTTTGAGACAGAGTCTCACTCTGTCACCTGGGCTAGAGTGCCGTGGTGTCAGCCTCGCTCACAGCAACCTCAGACTCCTGGGCTCAAGCGATCCTCCTGCCTCAGCCTCCCGAGTAGCTGGGACTATAGGTGCGTACCACCACGTCCAGATAATTTTCCTATTTTTAGTAGAGACAAGGTCTCGCTCTTGATCACCTGATCTCAGGTGATCCTCCTGCCCCGGCCTCCCAGAGTGCTAGGATTACAAGTGTGTGGCTGTAATGTGTACAACACTGTGGCTGGCCTGTGTTTCCTTTTTTTGCTTGTTAAAAGAAATTGACCACATAGCTCCTTCATCCCTATTCTTTGGGCCTATCAGGGGAGCTGTCAATCACCCAACTCTGTCCTTCTAAGCCCC
>CAUYPO010059325.1:0-22388 GCA_963574435.1 Cheirogaleus major | reverse complement strand
GTTTGAAATTATTAGTTTTTTGCTTATTCTCCCTTAAGACACTAAAGTTTAGAAGGGAGCGATTCTGCGTGGACTTACTACAGTCACTCATAGAAGGGGAGATATAGAAATTAAGACAGTCTGCTTATAAGTGAGTGGAGGATTGGAGCTCCATTTATCATCCATTTATTAGGAGAGAGGACAAGCTCTTTTTATTCAAGGGCCTAAAGGAGAAGTGATAGGACACTGAGGGAGGCCGAGGGTCCTTCATGCCCCTTGCATATGAACTTCAAAGTCCAGGAGTCATCTGTGTCATAGAAGCCACAGGAAAGAATGGCCAGGATCAGAGGCCACTCCAACACCAAAAGTTGAAAGCTCTCTCAGGTATAATGTCATTTTGTTGTCTATTCTTTGCCTGTTTCTATACTTCAGATGACCAGTGGCTAATATTCTAGTTGAATATTTATATACATTTTCATGCTTCAGGGGAATTCACTCTCAGGTGAACCTGAATCATCCTGTTGTAGGGAACTATGTTAAGCCAAGAGCTTTGCATGAATCTAGGTCATTATTTTAGAGCTGAGCACTTGAGATAAAGTGAATACTATCTTCTTAGTGAATTTTCAGTTGAATAAAACTTTAGAGTCTAGTAAGAAAAAGTGGAAATTGCAAACTCCACTTTATTTAATTGATATCTATCTCGAAAGGGTTGTTGAACGTTTGCTCTGTGCAAAGCACTTTACTAATATTTCATGCCAGATTCCTAGGGCTTCTTTTTCTCTCCTTCTAGTTCTCTCTCTCGTTTGTGTATGTTTGTGTATGCGTATGTGTATGTGTGTGTTTGGTGGAGTTTGATGGGTCATTTACCAATTTAGTGTTTGTTTTGTTTTAATCATGGGAATGGTTATACTAAAGGAGTACACTGAAAATTACATGATTAAAAGAAAAGGAAAGAGCCCTTATACATACCAGGTCAGATTTTTCCTTTTCTACCTCTTTGAAAAAAATGCAATGTCACAATTCTCAATAAGAAAAGCTATCAACAAAGAAAAAAAAATGGCATTTAGCATTATCCAATACTGGAGATTGTTTTACTAGATAACAAAATCAAGATTATAGTTCTGTATAAACCACCAATTTTCCCAGTGCTCTGAGAATTAAAAAGCATTATCAAATTAAATCATCACCAAGAGATTATGGGGTATGTATTGTCATCCTTATTTGACAAATAAAGTCTGAAGATTGAATACACCTAAAGACATGGAATTAATTGCAGAGCCAGGATTCAGTAAGCCCATGCTCTTTCTCTCATTAAACCAGTGTTTTTCATCATTGTGGACAATGTTTACAAATCAAAGGTATAATTTTGTCTCACAGATTACTGTATCTGCCTACTGTTTCAAACAGCATATGAATGTCAAGTATTATAAACATATTACCATAACTCTAAATAGTACTTTCTTTATATTTTTATGATTATGTGCTTTATTGACAGCATCACCTCTAAAACACAATCTCTTCTTTAAAATATAAGTGTGAATCAGATTATAATTCCTTATGTTAACTGACAACAATTTCACTAAACATAAGATCAAATAGTTCATTTTTTTAAATTCTAATTAAGTATTCATCTGTAACACTTCAGAAACAGACCAGGAAATTAAAATAGCTTTATAATTTAATAACAAAACCACAACAAATAGTATGTTCAAACCATTTTAATAATAAAATAAAATTATCATTTTATTCAAATGGTAATACTATTTGTGATTCTCAAATGTTTCTTCTCAGGGACATTACCATTTGAATTAAAATGATTATTCAACAAATTCTCAATCTTCACTCAGTCCTCACTTTTTGTTTTTTGGATAGAAAAATGCTTCAAAGCTTCAAATCCTTCAAACACAGTAGAAATCAATGTAATTTCAGTATAACAATACTATTTTTCATTAAAGTTGTTACTTCACTATTTTGCCTAATGCAATATTTGAAAATGAATGTCTCCTTTGCTGTGCAGAAGCTTTTTAGGTTGATGTAATCTCATTTGCCTATTTTTGTTTTGGTTGCCTGCTCTTTTCAGGTCTTATACAAACCAATGTCTTGGAGCCTTTTCCTATCCTTTTCTTATAGTAGTTTCATAGTTTCAGGTCTTAGATTTAAGTTTTTAATTCATTTTGATTTGATTTTTGTGTTTAACAAGTGATAGGGGGTCTAGTTTAATTCTTCTGCATATGGTTATTCAGTTTTCTCAGCATCATTCTTTCCTCATTGTATGCTCTTGGTGCCTTTGTCATAGATGACTTGTCTATAAGTTTGTGGATTTATATCTCGGTCCTGTATTCTGTTTCATTGGTCTGTGTGTCTGTTTTTATGCCAGTATCATGCAGATTTGGCTATTATCGCTTTGTAGTAAATTTTGAAGTCTGATAGTGTGATGCCTCCAGCTTTGTTCTTTTTGCTCAGGATTGCTTTGGCTATTCAGGGGCATTTGTACTTCCACAAAAATCTTAGGACTGTTTCTTCTATTTCTGTGAAGAATGTCATCAGGATTTTGATAGAGATTACATTGAATCTGTAAATTGCTTTGGGTAGTATTGTCATTTTAATAATATTAATTCCTCCAATCCATGAGCATGGAATATCTTTCAATTTTTGTATTATCCTCTTTATTTGTTCATCGGTCTTTTATGGTTTTCCTTGTATAGATTTTTCATTTATTTGACTAAATTGATTCCTAGGTATTTTATATTCTTTGTAGCTATTGTAAATGGGGTTGTTTTCTTGATTTCTTTTTCAGATTGTTTGCTGTTGGCATATATAAATGCTACTGATTGTTTATGTTGAGTTTATATCCTGCAACCTTACTGAATTCATTTATAAGTTCTAACAACTTGTGATGGAGTGCTTAGGTTTTCCTAAATATAAGATCATGTTGTCTGTGAACAGTGCTAATTTAACTTTTTCCTTTCCAATTTGGATGCCCCTAATTTCTTCCTCTTGCCTAAGTGAAGAGACAACCCACAGAATGGGAGAAAATATTTGCAAACCATCTACAAGGGATTAATAACCAGAATACACAAGGAGCTCAGACAACTCAATAGCAAAAAAAAAAAAAAGAAAAGAAAAGAAAAGAAACACAAGTAATTTGAATGAAAAAAATGAGCAAAAGATCTGGATAGACGTTTCTGAAAAGAAGACATAGAAACAGCGAACAGGTATATAAACAATGCTCAACATCACTAATTATCAGAGAAATGCAAATCAAAACCACAATAACATGATATCTTATTAACTTTATCAAAGAGGCAATAGCAGATGCTGGTGAGGGTGTGAAGAAAGGGGAACACTTGTACACTGTTGGTGGATGGCAAATTAGTACAACTACTACAGGGAACAGTATAGAGCTTCCTCAAAAAACTAAAAATAGAACTAACATATGATCCTGCATTTCCACCACTGGATATATATCCAAAAGAAAAAAATCAATATATTGAAGAATGTTTATTGCTATCCACAGTAGTCAAAATATGAACTCAACTAAAATGTTCATCAGCAGATGAATGGATAAAGAAAATGTCATATAGATACATAATGGAATATTATTCATCCATAAAAAAGAATGACATTCTGTCATTTGCAGCAACATGGATAAATCTGGAGGTCATTAGGTTAAGTGAAATAAGCCAAGCACAGAAAGAAAAATACCTGATGTTCTCACTCATATGCAGGAGCTAAAAAAGTATATCTCATGAAGACAGGGTGTAGGGGTGGTTATCAGAAGCTGGGAAGGGTAGGGGATACCATATATTTTTACCCACTAATAAACTTCTTTCCTGAGTGTTTGATAGATCAGTAAGGCGAATATAGTTTACATTATTCTACATTTCAAAATAGCTAGAAGAGAATAATTCAAATGTTTCAGCATGAAGAAAAGACAGATATTTAAGGTGATGGATATTGATTGTACACTAATTTGATCTTTAAAGTACACTGATTTGATCTTTACAAATTATATGAATGTGTTTTCTCACGTATTTCAAAACTATACATCTATTATATATCAACAAAAAAGTGTTAAAAATTGACAAGGATATAAAAGATCTGAATTATATAATTAAAATCACACATCAAAAGAAATAATTACCACAGATTAAATATATATTAATATTTATAAAAGATACCCATTATTTTAAAAAATGAATATCTACTATAAATAAAAGTCAATAATTTTTTAAACTAGGACTTAACTGCTTCTGTATGTATTTTTCTTTGCCCTACAATGAAACTTCTTCCTGAGGGGGAGTTTGTCTTGTGATTCTCCTAGAATGATAGAGTGAACATCCACATAGTTGCATAAGAAAAAAGTCAGATGGAATGACCTATGAAACGACTCAGTGAATTCATCGCTTGGGGTTGCTTTCCTAAAATGAACAGTATAAATTTCTAGCTTAAACTATGCCATGTTTCATAAGAGAACATGAAAATGAAGATCTGGTCCAAGGCCAGTCTATAAAACATTAGAGAATATATATATATACACTTATAGAAATATATATATATACACTTATAGAAAATGTAATTCAAAAGTTTCTATAAAATTTCTTTCATCTGTGTAATTTCCTTTCACTTTATTTGGACATTTCTTTTTAGGAATTTCAACTTGAATTCAGATGTATATGTTTCCGGTATATTTGAGCACTTCTAAAGATATGATAAAAAGAAAAACAAAGTCTTCTCTGACCATTCAGAGCAACAAAGGGCAACATTTAAAATTATACTCATAAGTGATGGTTAAGTATATTTTAATGAAAAAAATAGAACTTCTTTTAAGGAAATTTCTACTCCGTTCTGAAAATCTTCCCTTTGTGAACCCTTGAGTATTTTAAAACATTTAAGAAACTGCCCCTCTCATTTATATTTTAATAAGAAAATTTTGGCTTACCTTTATTTAGATCATCTGTCTATCCAACGTGTCGTCACTTTTGAGAAACAATATATTGTAGTAACTCCTGACTGCAGAGCAGCAATTTTAAGTCTTCAGGAGATGAAAAACAAAGAAAAAAAAGAATTGGTATCTCTGAGTGTCATGATTAATTTAAAGTTTCTCGCTAGACATTGCCTCATGTCAATAGATCTTCTTTGATTTTAATACAAGCAATAAGAAGTACTTTATGACCTAGGTACATACACACATACCCCAGTAAACAGCCAACCTGATGAAATTAAGCCTGGGTTTAAGCAGTCTATACCTAGGCACAGACAAGAGCTTTCAGCTGGCGTTTAAAATTCTGATGGGTGGATGTGTATTCATAAGGACACAACTAATGTTTACAAGAGATTACAGAGCCAAAGTAAATAATTCATATTAAGAATTAGTAAATGGGTACTCAGATGTAAGCTATTTCGAAATTGAAACTAAATAAGGAACAAACCCACAAAGTCCAGAGTGTCCTCTCATGGAGGTAATGTTAGCTTCCTTGGCAACCACACTTAGCAACCTTGCAGAGAGGGGAGGGGGCATTTAAGGATTCAGCCCGACACAGGCAGGTGATATTAAGTGATGCAGGTTTCTTACGGACTATAGGTAGAATTGTTAGGTAGATAGTTAGGATCTCCCGCTATTCTCCACACAAGGGTTCCCTGTTTTGGTGCTATTTAAAGCAATTGCTTCACCTGGAAGAAGAATAAGGGTAGGCACTCCATTTTGGTTTTGCCTCACCCTTAATCATATCCAGAGTAACTGCCACACCTGGGGAAGGAGGGAATGGTTTATCAGTCTAGGAATTCCTCAGTTCAGGCATATTAAGATTTAGAAAATGACCTAGAGTAACCTAAGGGTAATCAATATGCCATTAGCTTGAATCTGCATTGAAGTTCACCCCCAGCCCCTAGGTGGGCTTTCTTAGAGGGAGCTTGTTTACCCAGATGGAATTTTGAGGACACCTGTTGATCATTTGATAACTTCCTACACTTCCCAAAAGCCCGCCTCCAGACTGGGCTAATAAAAAGAAACAATCCAACAAGTCAGGAGTAAAGAAGTGAGTGGTCAGTGGGTGAGTGAGTTGGTCTGTCTCTCTCCACTTGCGGAGATGGACCTGTTTTATTTTAGAATAAAGACTTCTCTTGTGAAGTTGCTCCCTGCCTGAGGTTACTCCATGGTATTGGCCTTGCAGGAGATTTTTCCAAGAAAGGAATCAGAGGACTGGGATGATAGTCTGGACTTGATGCTTTGGTGTGTCTGGTCATTCTTCAGCCAAGAACACACCAAGAACCAAGGGCAGACTCCCGCCCTAACATCTTTGGTGCTAAAACCTGGGATTCTGACAATGTGTGAAGTGGGAACTAATTATCATATGCCTACAAGTTTATCACCCTAGAGATGCCCAAAATGGAATCAGAACCCTTCAAATTCCTTTATGTTCTTCCCCATTGGGGATATTCACAAAGGGGTAGTGGCTGCTAGTGACAATGTGTTTATCAAGAAGAGGGAGGAAATGGTGGTGTAAAAGTTGGATATAGAAAGTATGGAGCAGGTATAGCTTATGTTATATAGGGATAATTATTTTAATTGAGAAATGAGCTATGCAATGACTAATTCCCTGGTTCACAGTCATGGCTACACATTAAAATCACATGGAATAATGTGTTTTAAAAACATCCATAGCTGAGCCCCAGTAATAGGGATTCTGATTCATTTATTCTCAGATGGAGCCTGAGATTCAGTATGTAAATGATCTCCCTGCAGGGGTTTGTAATGTGCAGCCAGGAATGACAATCACTGTTCTGATTTATTGATAAACTGTTGAAAACATATCACTCCAATTTGCAGTGGAAATCTACAAGGTTGTGATTTATTTTCCAGATTTTAATAATACATTTTTTCCCTTTTCTACATTGACTATGTATCAACTTAATTTCATGAACATGTTGCAAGTGTATCAGGTCCAACAGGAAGGAAGGATTAGGAATGCAAATGGCAGCTTACAAATGAGGTAGTTGGCAGTTGATTGGCTTATTTCCCTTTGTGAAGAGTGATGACACAATAAAAGCATTACTTCTACTTAATAGAGACACATTTTGCCTAATTATGAGTTAAGTGTCTCATGGAGGGAGTAAAGGAAATTTTACTTGGAAAATCAAAAAAGGTTTTGCCAAAATTGAAACTCAACTGAATAGGTTGTTACAGGGTAACCTGGCCAGAGAATTCAAGGTAATAAACACTTTGGGAAAACTGTTAGAATGTCCTCAACTATCATGAGTGTTCTTTGACATGGTAGAAGAATGTACTGACTACAATGAACATGCCATTATGATATCAAGGGATCAATGACAAAAACACCCTTGTCAACATGGTCCATCCTTTTGCTGATTTTTGAGAAATTATAGAATTTTTTGTTTCCTAATAGCATTTGACCTTATACAGAGTAAAGTAGTATCTTTCATTCTCTAAGAACTCCCAGCTACCATTTTTTTTTGTCATTTTTCTTGCAATATTTTGAAAAATCTGAAAACAGAGAAAAGAAATTATACTAGAAATTTGGAACTTTAATGAAACCATCTTTAGTGAGAAGGGAGCATTGTACAAGATGATGTAATGTGTATGACTTTTGAAAAATAAACTTTTTCATCGTTGATGGAGAGAATCTCCCAAGGTACAGTGAATTATATTTGAATTTAACTGTTTGCATTTGAATTGCTGTTTCCTTTGATGAGAATCTAGATCTAGTCAGCTTAAATCTCAGAAATAAAACCTTTTTGTGTGTGTTTATCGTATCTTGCAAATAATTTTTGCACTTGTTTTTTACTTTGAAATATTTTTATTTGTAAAGTGCAGACAGGGATGAGACTAAATGCTATGATAAACAGTTGAAACAGAAGCTTTGCTCCAATGAGCTTTGACTTTGCTAATAGTATTTTTCTGCTCTGCACAAATATTTAGCGTGTCAAAATCACCAGTCTATGAGGTTGTTTGTATATGAATTCTAAACTTATGATTGTGCTAAAAAAGTTTCCTACACTCCTATGTATCCATATTTTCTTTATAAATTCATTTTAAATATCTTTAAATGTATCTTCACAAAATAATTTTAAAATATTTATTTTGTATTATTTAGAAATTGTATTAAAAGCAGATAGAAATGTAACCTCTATTTTCCCATTGATATGACAAGACAATGTTCATAGACTAAATCTTCTGTTGCTCTATTGCTAACTTCTAAATGACCCATTAAACTGTGTTTATTTCCTTACTAATATCAAAGAGTTACAATCACCATAATTTCATGTTTTAACATTTGTTACTACATATTTTATGATTTACTACACCTTCTCATGATTTTATGATTATTTTAGTATTTACTTTTTACAAATGGGCATCCCTGGGAGATAGAGGTTGAGGAGAATTGATAACACAATTATGAATTTACTTATCTAAAACAAGCTTAACTTATTTCCTTAACTATTCAAATATATTGTAGGTGTTATATAGGCTTTACCCATATCTTCTTACACATTTTAATTTATTATATTTCTGTCATTATTATATATAAGATTATTGATTCCATCCATCATGTTTTAGTTCTTTATTTCTAGAAATAGAAAAATTGATCTTTATATTTATTTTGTATCCATCCTGCTGGCTTTTCTTATTGGTTCTAATTATATTTTCTTGTTCTGATGCGTTTTCTTGTGCAGTGCTTTTTAAAGAGTTTCCAAGTATAAAATAAAATAAGATGCAGTCAATTAGTTGGATTTTTTTCCTCTAATACTGAACTTGTGTTGTCTGTGTCTGTCTCTGTGTCTGTGCCCCTCTCTCGCGCTCTCTCTCTCTCTCTCTCTTTTTGTTTCTGGTTTGTTCTTTTGCATTTTTTTGACATATCATATTTGTACATATTTTGGGAGTGCATGTGATTTATTGATACATGTATACAATGTATAATGATAAAATCATGGTAATTGGGATATCCATCACCTCAAATGATTACCTTTTCTTTGTGTTTGGAACATTGCAATTTTTAAAATTTTTCTTATGCTACCTTGCATTGACTTTTAATTTCAGTAAATATTATTTAATAATAGTACTTGTGAGCATTGCTTTATTAATCCTGATTAATGTGAATGTATGTATATGTAGTATATGCATATATGTATGCACGTATGAGAGGAAAAAGAGAGATTATGTGGAGAAAGAGGACTTTTGTTGAATATTATCAAATACACTTTTATTCTTTTTGTCTAACACAAACACCTGTGAAGAAGCATGTGCACATCCTCCTTTTTGCTATTATCTGTCTTTCATTGGTTAGAAGATACCAAGCATCAGGAATCATAATCTACTTGTCCATAGTATAGAACAGAGCCTTGAACAAAACAAATATTCATTATTTGGGGTTAAAATTGAATTCCTATTGTGTCACATATAGAAAATACTTCTTTAGAGGAAGCCTTGGACAGGCAGCTTTTGCAGAAATGGAAATCCTGTTAGAAGAGAATACCAGGTTCCAGAGGCTTAAGGGATCTGCAAGGATCACTATGTAATCCAGAAGAAAAAATAAAAATATACTATTATGGTACCAGAATGATCTTAATCTTCATTTTTGAAATTTTGTATATATTTTCACATTCTTTTCAAGCATTTCAAGCTGCCACAGGCTACCAGGAATCACCTCATACCAAGGTGTTTATAAACATGATGTTATTCAGCTATTTAGAACAGGCCACTGGTAGTATGTACTATTACTCTGCATCTGCATGATCATTGTAGTCAAATGTGGTATAATTACACACACCGAAAGTTGACCCATAGTTGGAATAATGCTGACCATTTGCAATAGCAACATAGTGATCATTAGAGTGAATTTTCTTTGCTTACCTTCACAATAGTAACCACAAAAGCCACACCAGATCATTAATTCAAAGAGACAACACAATGGTGCCCCTATGAGTTTGCCCAGTGTTCTTTCAAGCCATCTATAATCTATTAATGACACTACCTTAATGTGGTGCTTTCCAAATATACCATACCTTTGGCCAATAGCAACAAATCCCTCCATATGAGGCTGCCAATGTAATATAAGAATTCTAGAGTCATTTGAAGCATATAAATTGCTACTTACAAAAATAACTCATATTACATTTCTTTTGGTTGAATTATTTCAGTCTATGTGCTTAACTTTTACTGAAACAACTCTTTCTAGAGGGAAAATAAGGGAGGCTAAAAATGGGGAGCTACAACACAAAGAAAATGTAAAGTCTTAGTATTATTTTTAAATACAAATAACTTTGTTTTAATGCAAGTGCATTGCCATGAAGGTACTAAAGCAGCTTTTAGGCCCCATATTTTCATGGACTCATTTCAAGGTCCAGGTAGAGACCCAAGCGGTGCATGGTGTGGCCATGAATCTTTTTGTACAATTTGTAAAAGTGCAATATCTTAACCATACTTGGCTAAGTCTACTGTCTCCTTCTATCCAACTACTCCCACTTACTTTCCTGCTTCCTTTCTTGTCCACTGCTGTTGGCATGACAGTAGGTATTACTGAAATCCAACAAAGGAAAGGGTGATTGGCGGGTCTGCTCAATTTGGACTTAGTGGAGTATATTAACAGGGTTCATAGTCACTTTGAGTATAGTTAACTTGCTGCTGGCCTTGCCAGTGTGCCAAGGGCTTCCAAAAACATGTCTATACTTCCTATGCCAACCCACTTTGCATAGTGCCATGCAGGCCCTGTCCCAGAAGATGCACTGTGAAATGAAACATGCCCTGCAGCACCTGGCACCAAAAGTGTGGGAACAGGGATGGAGCAGCAAGACTTGGAATGGATAGGATCGGAAGGTGGCCTGTAAAATATTCTCCCCATCATCAGCAATGTAAAATGTAATGGTGGGTTTGTTTCCCAACAAAACTCAATCAAACAGAAGTTCACTCCTCTTAGAAATATATTTTGAAATAAGGTGTATAAAAGAAAGCACCAGACATTTTAAAAATATTTTTGATGGGAAGCTTGCAAAACAGAATTAATTTGAATTCCAATAAGGAATTGTGAAACCTGTAATGCGCATGAAAAACAGCTCACACATGAAAAGAATCTCAATAGGTTTTCTTGAAAATGGGCAATCCTAAAATTGTACATGGCATTACCAATAAAGAGGAGTAAAAATGAAAGAACTAGCAATAATAAAGAATAAAGGGTAATTATTTATGACAACACATGATAATTATAATGGAGAGGGATTACAAAGGAGTACTGAGCTGAAATGTCAGGGGGAAAAGCAGGTAGATGTCAGGCAATGATTAATAAAAATATTGTAATACTTTCCTGGATTTAGTGATGTTTTCTGTATCAGCTTTTTATAAGTTGCAATATTTATACCTTTTCTTATTGTTAATAAATATTCTCACTTTTACCTAATTTCATAATTTCCATTTTGTTTTCTTCTCCTTGAAGTGAACCCCTAAAATTGTAAAACTTTCAGGCCTCCACAAATCCCTAATCAATCCCTGTGTATTAGTTGTGGTGTAGTTGTTATAGTTATTTTATAATCAGAAAATCAACTTCTTATAATGAGAGCTATAAATTTGGATCCCTGTGTCTCAAAAGAGTTTTCTACTTAAAAAGAAGTGACTTTTATGAGGAAATTAAAAATATAAAATTAAAATGCTATAACGGTAAATCATTTCTCTGTTTCTGGGATGATTTCATTTAGACTGCTTAACTGGTGCCAGCTGAGATTAAAAGGAAAGATGGCAATAACCCCAAGCAAATTATCAGACATTTATTCTTCAAGGCTGCAAGTTATAGCCTTGAATAGTAATGTGACTAAATTATTTCCAGTTACTTAAGAATTTTGTCTTAAAGCCAGGGCCTCTGCATCTTCTGAGCTAGTGGAGGAATGAACACTTCTAGGCGTGATCTTCCTGTGCTCCAGTTATCTGCATCTTTATTTAGACCCAGAGAAACTGAAAGGAGATATCAGAAAAGAGGAGAGGGTAAGCCAAGAGTGGGTGAAGAATACATACACTGCTGTCCCAAGTCCCCTGTGTATGGATGAAGAGTGCCAGGCATGTGCAAGGGGTGTTCCTCCAGGAGGAAAAGTGTGGAGGGTTTTCTGGGAAACTTTCCCAAAACAGAGTTTCCCAAATGGGAAACTGGATGAGCCTTACCCTCAATGTTGCAGGAGGACAAGGCCAAGAGTTCAAAAGAGTCTTGTACTAGGAGACCACCTACCTTTCTGAAAGTGACAGAAAAGTTGTCTTTGGTTGGGACAATCCAGAATTTTTGCAAGTTTTAATAGTGGTAACTATGCTGCCTTACTGCATACATTTGACGGCCATAGGATATCCCATGGAAAATAGGATCCCCTAATATTTATAACTCCAAGAAATTAGGTGACCTGAAGCAGTAGATACATTCTTGAAGATAGCACAGGTTGGAAGCATATATACTACAGACAGTTATCAGTGCATTCCTGTTCCTGGCCCCACCCAGGTATAAGCAGTAAGCCCACACCTACTCAACTTGTCTTCTTTTTGGAATAACTATATCCCAAATGTGGAGATCTAACTGGATCATATCCCCAAAGATACCTGGGATAAATTGATGGTGTGTTTCTTTATTGTGTGTTTCTGAGAATTCTGCTAAAGGATCAAACAACCACTTCAGAAAATAATATAGTAAGTAATGTACAACTGAAGCATTCATGTTTATTACTTAATAACTTAGGTAGGTCATGCCAACCATACATAAATCTATGCTATAAGGAAGAGTGTGATTAATAAATTATTGCATGGAACCATAAGCATTCAATTGTTTGAACCTAGAGAAATGGCAATTTCTTAACATTTGACTCCATAAAAACCTATAGTGTCCTTCAAGATGATAGAAACTGAATACATTCTGCAACTTTTCCATTCCTAAAAAGCAGGTGACAACAATAGTAAATTATGAAATCACCTATATACATTCATATGCTCATGGAGAGACAAACTAGTAAATAAGAAGTAGAATTTAGCATGTGAAAGATAATAACAAAAGAGGGAAACAATAGCTCAGAACTGGCAGCCGGGTATAGCTACTAATAGTGAGCACAGCAACAAAGTATTCAATGCAGAGAATTGATGGATACAGGAAACAAGATGTTGTGAAGCAACAAGGTAATAATGTCTGCCCTTGGTCCAGGCAGAAGCAGCAAGGGTTCTGCTTGCAATAGGAGCAAGAGGCTAAAAAACCTGTGTTAGAAATATAGGACATGTTCCTGATTGTGGTAAACCATGGGAATAACAAGATCGCTTACATCCAGAAAAATAGTCTCGAAGGTATGTCATTTGCAGCACATTCTCACACTAACTCATCTCAGGTGAGGATATTAAAAATAACAGTGACTCCCCAACATCGCCACAGGCTGATACACAAGAGAAAACAGAAAATCTCACTGGAACTCTCAACTACAAAGATAAGCGCATGGTCAGGAAACAACAGATATTTTGGCAAAGCTAAAAATGGCAAATTGAATCAAGCGCTCAAGGAACAGGAGAACCCATATCTCTAAGAAAATCAATAGAACCAACAAAATAAGACATTAAATTAGGAATAATTAGTATCTTCAGGAAGATAAATGAGGATGCCACATCCATGAAACAAGATCAGACTGTAACTAAAACTAACTCAGGTATTATATGTCAACATTTACATATGCACATGCATTACTGGTAACTTTTTGAAGCTAAGAGATGGTATGGATAAGTGGTTACAAATAAAGAAAAAATCACTAGCTGGAAGATCATGCTGGATAATTTCCCCAGAATATAATACAAAAATGATAAAGAGAAGGAAAGCTAGAAGAAACATTAAGAGAGAGAGAAAACATGCTCAGAAGTCCTAGAAACTTTCTTCTTATAGAATGAAAACGGAGAAATGGAAAGATGTAGGTATTTTAAAAATGATAATAAGCAAGAACTAAATACCTGAGTATTTAGACTGTAAAGGATCTGCTGAGAACCAAGTAAGATATGAAAATAAAAACAACTAGCACCTTGACAAATCCCAGATACTCAAGGGTATAGAGAAAGGAAAGGGGGGGGAGAAACCCAGGAGCTTCCAAGGAGAGAAGTGCCTGAATGAAACAGGAGCCAGACTGACATCTGTCTTCTTTTCAGTAATATTGTGTAGAAGGAGATGATAGCATAATATCTTCAACCTTGAGGATAACACATATTTAAAAAAAATCTCATCCAGAATTCTACAACTGGCCAAATTTGCCAACTCAAGTTTGGGTAGGAGGGGAGAAGCAATCCAGCAAGAATCTATAAAAATCATAAATTTGTACATCTAAAACATAACATAACCTCAAGGTATGCAAAGCAGAAACTAATAAAATAGAGTTAGAAGCTAAAAAATGAATAATCGCTGTCAACGTTTTTACATATAGCTCCAAGAGAAGGAAAATCAAGTACAAGACTACAGAGAATTTAATAAACTCAGTTAAAAAGCATTATATATGTATTCAAAAACATACAGGGAATATGCACAAAAAGATTGTGTAATTGGTCAAAGTGGAAATTTTAATATATTCCTTGAAATGACATAGTTAAGCCATGTTCACTTGCCCTAGTGTCCATAAATTTAGAAATCAATTAGAAGAGTTATAAAAATAATAACTGAAAAAGCCAGATACTCAGGAATTTATAAAATATACACCTAAATTACACTCGGAACTACCCAAAAAAATCTACAGGTTCAATGTAAACCCTATCAAAATATTAATAACATTCTTTACAGAAATAGAAAAAAGAAATCTTAAAATTTGTTTGCAACCACAAAAGACCCCAAATAGCCAAAGCAGCACTGAGCAAAAAGGACAAACCTGGAGGCATCACAATACCTACCAGATTTCAAAATATACTACAAAACTGTAGTAAACAAAACAGCATGGTACTAGCATTAAAACAGACACATATACACATATACCATTGGAACAGAATAGGGAACCCAGAAATTAACACGTGTCTACAGCCAACTGATTTTTGGCAGAGGCATTAAGAACACTGATTGGGGAAAGGACAGCAGGTTCAATAAATGGTGCTGAGAAAACTGCATAGCTGTAGGCAGAAAAATGAAACTAGACTCCCACCTCTTATCCTATACAAAAATCAACTCAAAATAGATCACAGACCTAAATGTAAGCTCTGAAACTATAAAACCACCAGAAGGAAACATAGAGGAAATGTTTCAGGACATTTGTTTTGTAACAGATTTTATGAATAAGATTTCAAAAGCAGAAGTAACAAAGCAAAAACAAACAAATGGGATTATATCAAAATAAAAAGCTTCCACATAGGAAACAATCAACAGAATTAAAAAAAACCCTACAGAATGGGAAAAAATATTTGCAGAGTATTCCTCTGACTAAGAAATAATATCAAGAACATACAAGGAACTCAAACATCCCAACAGCAAAAAAAAAAACAAACAAAAAAAAATAGGCAAATGATCTATTTTCTTATCAATACAAATAATCTGAACAGACGTTTATCAAAGGAAGATACACAAATAGCCAACAAATATATGAAAACATGCTCAACATTACTAATCATCAGGGTAATTCAAATCAAAATCTCAATGAGATTATCATCTCCTCCCAGTTAGAATGATGATTACCAAAAAGACAAAATATAACTAATAGAACTAGGGGAACTCTTATACACTGTTGGTGGGAATGTAAACTAGTACAGCCATCATGGAGAACAGCACGGAGGTTCCTCGGAAAAGTAAAAATAGAACTACCATATGATCCAGGAATCCTTCTACTGGACATTTATCCAAAGGAAACAAAATCAGTTTATCAAAGAGACATCTGCACTCTCATGTTTATTGCAGCACTATCCACAATAGCCAAGATATGGAATCAACCTAGGTGTCCAACAACAGATGAATAGATAGAGAAAATGTGGCATATACACAATGCAATTTGCAGCAACATGGATGGAACTAGAGAACATTAAGTGAAATAAGCCAGGAACAGAAAGTTAAATACCACATGTTCTCACTTGTATGTGGAAGCTAAAAAAAAGTTGACCTCATAGAAGTAAAAAGTAGAGCAGAGGATACTAGAGGCTAGGAAGGGTACAGGAAATGGGTGTATAGGGAGATGCTTGTTAAAGGATACAAAATAACAGATATATGGGAAAATTAATTTCTAGTATTCTATACCACTATAGGATGATCATAGTTAATAATGTGTTATATAGTTTCAAATAATAGCTAGAGGGAGGATATTGAATGTTTCTAGTGCAAAGAAATAATAAAGTTTGAGGTGATGGATATACTAATTGCACTGATCTGATCACTATAGATTATATGTATCAAAACATCACTATGTACCTCATAAATATGTACAATTATTATATATCAGTTTAAAAAAGCAAAATAAAACAAATTACACCTGACTTAAAGTTTTACTAAAAATGGAAATTTACAAATTATCTAAAACAGAATCATATAAAAACACTACATTTATCAAAATCTCTGGATGACAAAAAAAAAAAGAATGATTACTAGAATATTTATGGCTTTTAATTTAAGAGGATAGATAAAAAGAAAATCCAAAAGATGGTGGATTACAGCATCATCAATAAATATGTAAAAATGTATTGAGGATGGAAAACCAGTAAAACTAATTCATCAACAAAATGGAAAGGTGGTCCTATAAAGTCGGTATATTAATTGGATCTTTGCAAATAATCAGAAATAAAGACAAAACAAAAACTAACATATTGAATGAAAAAATAAAACATAAGAACAATTATACATATTTTAAATAAAAAAGAAAAACAGTTGATTCAATATAGAAATAATTTTGAAAATTGAGATGAAATGGTCAAAAATGAATGTATAAACTTCTAATTTGGAATGAGAATACACAGACACACACATGCACACTGTGTTAGATAAATATGGATGAAATAGCTACTTTAAAATAGTAGGAGTTAACAGTATCTTAAAATTTTATTTTGAAATAATTTAGGCTTACAGAAAAAAGTGCAAAACCAATACAGAAATTCCCATATGCCCTTCATCCAGCTTCCCCTATAGTAAACATCTTGTCTAACATAATAACATGATTCAAGCTAAATAATTAACATGGATAAAGTAGCATTAACTAAACCAAAGAGTTTATTTGGATTTCACCAGGTTTTCCATCTTTTTCTTTGGTTCCAGGATCCAAAAATAATTTATACATTGCATTTATTATCATGTTTTTTTAGTTTCCTCCAATTTGTAAAAGTGCTTCTGTCTTTTCTCATTTTTCTTGACCTTGACACTTTTGAAAAGTTACAGTGCATTATTTTGTAGAATGTCCCTCAATTTATGTTAGTCTTATTTTTCTCAAACCTCAACTGAGGCTAAGAACTTTTGGCAAGACTATCACAGAAGTGATTTTTCCTTCTCAGTGCATCTGTCAGGGAACAGTGACATTGATATTGACGGTGTTAACCTTGAGCACTTGGTTAAAGTGGTGTCTGCTTGGTTTCTTTCCTGGAAATTGCTATTTTTCCCTTTCTAATGAATAACTACTCTGATTTTTCTTACCATTTTGCATACCAGTTTTAGCATTCTTTTGTAGAACTTGACTGCAGCAATTTCACGTTTTGTTACTGGTGATTTTCTACTTCCCTCATTTCCTCTGTATTTATTAATTAACTTTTTCTGTAGGGAAGAGCTGTCCCTTCTTCCTCATTTATTTATTAAGTATTTACTTTATTCAGTATGGATATACAGGTGTTTATTTTATTCTGTGCATTTTATCCAATATCATCATTATTTATTTGGTTGCTTAGATTGTTCCAGCTTTGGCTATTGGGAGCTTTTTTTAGGTTGGCTCCTGTACCCTTTCAACATTTCCCTTTCCTCTTTTAAATCCTTACTTTCTAGAACAACATGTTATTCCAGGATCATTTTGTATTTACCTTACTCCAGCCCTGAAATCAACCAATCCTTCTAGCGACCCTAGTTCCTTGAATTAGAGAATTATATTTAGAAACTAAAATCTGGGCTTTTTGTATACACACTGCTAGCTAGCAGAGTGTCATCAAACCTAGGCCTCAGCAGACAGAACAAGGAGATATATGTATTAATACATATACCAACTGATGCATACACAGACATCTATGATCTTTCTGTCTCTCCATCTCTCCATTCATCCATCAGTCCATCCATCCATCTATCTTTTAAAAACATAGTGCTTATAATGATACCTCTGCTTCTGTTTCTAAATTACAGGATTCATTCATTCTGGCCCTTCTCCTTTCCTTATTTGTATCAATTCCATCTAACAGTGGGAAAACTGGCTTTCATTACATACGATAAATTCACTTAATTGTCAGTTCCTATATACACCAAAAGTAATTTCAGGATTATTAACTCATACCAAGGGGAAAAACAGATTTATTAACTTGAGTATAGATTTTGTGCCAGTATATTTTTCCCTTCAGCCTTAGATTAGCCCAACAAAATAGTGGTTTCCAAAGTTCCTTGCATTATTTTCCTCTCAACCCTCAATGGTATTTTTTATATGTCACATATTTGTATTCCATTTGGCATTCCTCCAATATTCTAATTGTTTTTATTTTAATTTTCATACCGTACAATTAAATCTTTGTAGTGTTGTATTGGTTTTGACAAATGTATAGAATTGTATCCTTTCCTGTAAGGTCATTTCTACATATATATGTGTGTGTGTATATATATATAATTTCATACATATATATAGAGGGAGAATCAAGAAATACTTAACTCTTGGATATGCTTCTTTCATATAACAAAATGAATTTAAGATTAATCCTTTGAAAATCAATAATTCATTCTTTTTTATGGCTAAATGACATTTCATTGTATAGCTACACTGAAGTTTGTTTATTTATACATCAATGAACAATATCTGGGCCATACACAGTTTGACTATGAATTATGAATAATGATTATAAATAATGCTGCCATAAACATGTATATAGAATTTTGTGTGAATATAAGTTTTCATTTCATTTGAGTAAATACATATAAGTGGGATTTCTAGGCCATGTGATAAGTAAATGTGAATTTACCTTAAAGTAAATCACCATATCATACCACAATGGCTTTGCCATTTTGCATTTCCAGCAAGAACATATAAGAGAGGTTCTCTGTACTGCAACCAACACTTCCTATTGTCAGTATTTTTTTAAATTAAACATTCTGTTAAGTGAGTCTTGTAACATCATTGTGGTTTTAATTTGCATTTATCCATATGATTTTGGCCATCTCTCATATGGACATTTGCCATCAGTATACATTATTTGTCAAAATGTCTATTTAGATAGTTTGTCCATTTTTTAATTGGGTTATTTGTTTTTTTATTGTTGTGTTTCAGATGTTCTTTATTTATTCTGGATGCAAGTTTTGTTTTGTAAGAAAGGTAAACATCTGTCTATGGCTTGTTTTTCATTCTCTTAAAAACATTTTTCACATAGCAAAGGTTATTTTTCTCTTTTATTTCAAAATATTAAGGGTATACATATGTTTTTGTTACATGGATAGCTTTGATAATGCTTGAGACGATGCTATTCGTGTGCCCATCACCCAAGCAGTGTTCATTAGGTAGGTTTTTGCCCCTCCCTCCACCCTTCTCCCCGCTTCTTGATTTCCAATGACTTTTACTTCCCTCTGTGCACATCATTTAGTTCCAACTTATTAGAGAGTACACGTGGTGTTTGTTTTTCTATTCTTGAGATACTTCAGTTAGGATAATGGTTTCCAGTTCCATCCAAATTCATGCAAATTAGGGAAGGTTTTAATTGATATATATCCATATCCATGTTGGCTTTATCTAAAAGAAAGATGAATAGGGTCTAAAATACCTAGTCTAAATTTCTGGTTACTGAATTTCAAAGAAAAAAATGTCCAGTAAAATATCACTGCATTTCTTTTTTTTTAGTTAGTGGAAAGAAGCTCTTATTTAGAAAGATAACTGAAAAGATTTATATTATATCAGACATCTTCAAGGTGGGAAAATGTAATTAATGCTAGCAACTCTTAACTTCTGGTTCCATGATCACAAAGAGAAGGCTGAGCTGGACATTTAAAATTTAATGGCAACGTGACATTTCTTATGTTTTCAGAGAATTTGAAGGATGTCTCAGTACTCTGAATACAAATCAAGATTGTCTACATTTCTGAATTTTTGAAAGAAGTCATGTGGCATTTTAATGTATTTCTCCAACACATCCAGTAGATGGCATGAATACCTCTATTTCCCAGATGTGAATTAGCATTAGTAACCCTGAGAAGGATGTTACAGCTCTCAGACAGAAGGAAGAGGGAGAGGGCATTTTCTAAGATCCTGCAGAAAAAGCTGCTATAGATCTTGATTTGGAATTAGGCCTAAGCTTTTATAAACAGAAATGTCTGTAGGTCTATTTGTTATTGGTCATTTTAGAGCTTTTGTAAGATTGAAATTAAAAGTTGCTGGTGTACTATATATATGTGTGTGTGTATATATATATATATATATCTCAAACAAAATTGATTATTTTTAAACACACATAAAATTTAAATAGACAGAAATATGAATATGATATAGTCCACTAAAATCATGTAATTTAATTGCTGAAGGTTTGCAAATAATCATGAATCAAGTAATCTGATTTGGAAAAGGAATTCTGTTTGGCCCAAAGAGATGTTCCAGATTCAGGATGGTTTCTTACATAAGAATTTGTAAACCAGAACACATAATTTTTTTTCTTAGAGAGAGAGAGAGAGACAGGGGACAGGGCCTCATTACATTGCCTAGGCTGATCTGCTAGTGTTTTCTTTACTCATATAACTCCATTGACCTTGCATTGTCTAAATATCCCAATCCCTCTCCATTTTATCTCTAATTTTAGCTCTCTCTCACATCAAGTTATCTTCTTAAGAAATGTGTACACTCAATTGATAATAGAGGAACAGTCCCTGTGAGGAAACTCTCTTTCCATGTGTACATAAAAATGCATATACACACATACACGTCACTGGATGACAGCACTTCTGTATCAGTTAGCGTGTTTTAGATAACAAAGATTTGAACAAGAATAGGTTGATTTCTCCTATAGCAAAAAGTCTAGACATCGATTCTTCTCGAATTGATTCAGTGCTTAAAGTTGTCATCAAGATTGGTGTTATTCCTATCTGTCCACTGTCCCATCCAATTTGTAGGCAATTTTCCTTGTAGTCACAGGTGAATATAGCTTCTCCAGGTATGGCCTGTTCACACAGCCGAGTTTCCAAATGTGCCTCCCCTTCCATTGATGAAGAAAAAACAATTCTGAAAAAGTCCTCAGGAGATGTCTCTTGCCATCTCGTTGTTTAATCCTATGTAAGAATGCCTAAATCATTTTTGGCAAGAACTTGGCATAGGCATTTCCAAGATTTGCTTAAACTAAATAGTATTTCTTCCCTGGTGATTGGCTAGACCCATGCAGCACACAATCTCACCAAAGGTAAACACAAGGATCATGGAAGAAGAGGAGGCAGGGTAGTTGGTTCAGCCACCACAGATGGCATTTTCTTCTGGTCTCCAGTCCAGCACCACCACTAATGCAAGGCCTTCCCTGACCACACAAATGCTTCTCATTCCTGTTTCCATCACACTTGCCATTACACTTTTGCACATCATCCTACCTTCTTTACTCAAACAACACATTTTCTTTCATATTCTATCCTACCCCCTGCCAGAAAGTAAGCCCCTTTGGAGCACAAATACTGTCTGTCTGTTCATGACCATTTCCCTGGTGCCCTGGAGAGTCCCTTGCACACACTCGATGTAATTATGTCAGAAATAATGAATGAATGTAAATGTTCATGGGGCATCCTGATCTTTGTTGGCTCATTTTCCAACAGTATAGAGAATGTTAATTAGGAAGGATGCTGTTCTCTTGGGATATGGCTTTGGTATTCAGATTATTCTGAAATTTAATAAACACCAGTGACCATCAGACTTGTTAAGAGGAACTAGGAGGTAGTGGTTGGCTATAGAAATAATACCAACTAGGGGGCATGGTTAGCTGAGCTGCAGATGAAGAAATAGGAATATTGGACCTTAAGTCAAGAAAAAAGTGCAGCTGGCCAGGCACAGTGGCTCATGCCTGTAATCCTAGCACTCTGGGAGGCCAAGGTGGGAGGATTACTCGAGGTCAGGAGTTCGAGACCAGCCTGAGCAAGAGCAAGACCTGTTTCTACTAGAAAGAAAGAAAGAAAGAAAGAAAGAAAGAAAGAAAGAAAGAAAGAAAGAAAGAAAGAAAGAAGAAAAAAAGAAAGAGGGAGGGAGGGAGGGAGGGAGGGAGGGAGGGAAGGAAGGAAGGAAGGAAGGAAGGAAGGAAGGAAGGAAGGAAGGAAGGA
>CAUYPO010059324.1:0-16432 GCA_963574435.1 Cheirogaleus major | reverse complement strand
TACTATAAATAAAAAGAAATTAATTAGCAAACTAAAATATATATATAGAAAAAATTAGCCAGGCATGGTGGCACATGCCTGTAGTCCCAGCTACTTGGGAGGCTGAGGCAGGAGGATCACTTGAGCCCAGGAGTTTGAGGTAGCTGTGAGCTAGGCTGACGCCACAGCACTCTAGCCTGGGCAATAGAGTGAGACTCTGTCTCAAAAAAAAGAAAGAAAAGAAAAGAAAAGAAAAGAAGGAAGAAATGCAATGATTGCTAATCTCAGATGACAGGATTGACCCCATAAAATATATAAACTGTTAGAACTAATAAGAGAATTCAGCAGGATTTTTGGATTCAAGAGCAATGCACAGGCCAGGTGTGATAGCCTGTAATTCCAGCACTCTGGGAGGCCAAGGCAGGAGGATGGCTTGAAGTCAGGAGTCTGAGACCAGCCTGGGCAACATAGTGAGACCCTGTCTCTACAAAAAAAACAGAAAAATTAGGCGGGTGTGGTGACACAAACCTGTAGTCCCAGCTACTCAGGAGGCTGAGGCAGGAGGATGGCCTAAGCCCAAGAGTTCGAGGCTGCAGTGAGCTGTGATCAGGCCACTGCATTCCAGCCTACGTGACAGAGAGAGAGATCCTGCCTCAAAAAAAAAAAAAGAAAAAAAGTGCAACATACAAAAATCAATACTGCTCATCTACATCAGCACTTAGTAAAAAAACTCACAATAACAACCTATCAAATATCTAGGAATATATCCAAAATAAGATATATTTTTATGGAGAAAATTATAAACTTTATTGAAAGATACAAAAGAAGATCTAAAGAAATGAAGACCTAGAACTTGTTCACAGATAGCAAGATTCAATATATTAAAAATGTCAATCGTCCCCAAACTGATGTATAAAATTAATGTAATTTCAGTTAAAAAAAAATCTCATCAGGAAATTACCAAGCTAATTCTAAATTCATATGGAAGAGCAAAGAATCAAGATTAAGCAAAGCAATTTTGAAGAAGAAAGATAAGAGGAATTTTCTGTACCAGATGTCAGAAATTATTAAGCTATAGTATTTTTTATTTCTTTTTTTAATTTTATTTCAACTTATTTAATTTTATTTTGAGCATCTGGGTACAGATGGGTGGAGGCCGAAAAAGGCATCCACCCTATTAAGCTATAGTATTAAAACAGGCAAAATTAGGCTAGGTTTCATGGCTCATACCTGTAATCCTAGCATTTTTTTTTTTTTATAGCCTTCTAATCTTTGACAAAGCAGATGTAATCCTAGCATTTTGGGAGGTCGAAGGATTGCTTAAGCCCAAGAGTTTGAGGTTGCAGTGAGCTATGATGACACCACTGCACTCTAGCCCGGGCAACAGAGCGAGATCTTGTCTCAAAGCACATACACACACCACACACACACACACACACACAGAGGCAAAATGAGATGTATAAGAACATATAGGTTTATTTTTTAAAAGAACAGAGAGCCCAGAAACAGACCCATATATTAATATTTTCTGCACTTGGTATGTAACAGAGGTGGCATTTCAATATCATTGGGAAACACCATTTATTGAACAAATGGCACTCTACAATTGGCTATCCTAATGGAAAATAAAAATCAGACCCACACTGCACACCAAACACAAACAAAAAAAAATCTCCCAGTTGGATTATATATCTAGATAAGAACAGCTAAACTACAAAACTTTTAGAGGAAGAATAGCCTTATCACAACAAAGAAAGAAAGGATTTTCTTCCTCCTTTCTTACCTTTTATTAGACTATTTTTATTCTATTTTTCCCTCTGTTTCTGTTTTTTTAGTGGTTACTCTAGAACACTTTCTGTTATTTTACAGATTACCCTAGGAACTACCACACACATCCTTTATTTGTCAACATCAAAAACTAATCAATACTCTTGCACTTCTTCTAAATCAGAGTTTGGCAAACTTTTTCTATAAAGGACCAAATAGTAAATATTTTTGGCTTAGGGGCAATAAGGTCTCTGTCACAACTACTCAGCTCTGCCCTTGTGCTGGGAAAGCAGTCTTAAACAATACGTAAGTGAATGCATGTGCCTGTGTTCTAATAAAATTTTATTTACAAAAACAAGGATTGAGACATATTTGGTCCATGGGCTATATAGTTTATCAACCTTTGTCCTCGACCATAAAAAATACTCTATCTTCTCTCATCTCTATTTACATGATAGTTTTGTCATGTATTTTAATTCTATCTTTAATAAAACCCAGAACAGATTATTATCACAATTTTTACAGTCAGTAGTTTTCAGATTTATCCACATATTTACTACTTTCTGTGTCTTTTCATTCCAGACCTTCTACCTGGGATTGCCGACTTTCTACCTGAAGGACATTCATCCCTTAGAATTTCCATTAATTAGGTTTTGCTGCTGGTAAACACTCTTACTTTCTTTTTTGATTATCTGAAAATATTTTTCTTTCGCCCTTATCCTTGAAAGATTCTTTTGTTGGGTATAGAGTTCTAAGTTGGCAGTTTTCCCCTCACATTATTAAACATATCATTCCTCTGTGTTCAGGCTTCCACTGTTGCTATGGAGAAGTTAGTGTCACTTGTCAGTCTAACCTGTTGCTTCTTTGAAATAATTGCCTATGTTCCTCTTCAACTGTTTAAGATATTCTCTTTGACTTTGGTGTTCTTCAATTTCACTATCTTGTGTCTAAGTCTGAATTTATGTTTATTTATACTGCTTGGGATTTACTAATATTATTGAATTTTTGGGTTGTTATCTTTCAACAGTTCTGCAAAATTCTCAGCTGATATTTCTTCAAATATTGCCTCTATTTCATTCTTTCTGTCCTCTTTTTCCCAGAACTATTAATATATTAGATTAGACATATGTTAGATGTTCTTACTTTATCATTCATATCAACTTTTTTACATTTGGTCAATATACCACAGCTTAATTTATCCAATCTCCTCTCAATGGACATGTGGGTATCTTCTAGTTTTCTGCTATTACAAATAATGCTGCTGTGAACATTACTGATCACATCTCCGGGTGCAAATGTGCAAGCTTTGATAGTAGTAATCTTCAAATCAGTGGGAGGTTAATAGGTGAACATTTTTCTAAAAATAATCTTCCTGAGAAAGCACTTGTGGTAGAAAAGCATAGTCTCCTTTTTGACCTCCTCTTTCACAATCACCCCTCTTTCATTTTGCATAAGAAAGGTGTACCTCTTACTCCTCTAAAACCTTGCTGTAGTGACTGCCTTTATCCTAGGTAAATATCCTGGGTACAAATACCTCAAGCACCAAATGTAGGGACAATTAGAAATATTGCTGTAACTATTGAGAAAGTGAATGGCTCTAATGTTTGTATGACAAATGCTTTTACAACCCAGGTGATTCCAAGTTCTTTCAAACTTAAGGAGGACCTAATTGAGTTGCCAGATGGTAGGTCACTAAAAACAAGTTTCAATGATAGATTTTTCGCTTATTACTCAGAAATTGTTCAAATAACTTTTTGGCATTTGCTCTAATAAAACTCCTTCCATTCTAATCTACTTATTTATCTGAACAGTATTTCTCAATGCTTACATTTATAAAAATGAAATATAAGAGGCTGGGCATGGTGGCTCACGCCTGCAATCCTAACATTCTGAGAGGCCGAAGTGGGAGGATTGCTTGAGGTCAGGAGTTCGAGACCAGCCTGAGCAAGAGTGAGACCCACGTCTCTACTAAAAATAGAAAAAGTTAGCCGGGCATGATGGCATGTGCATCTAGTCCCAGCTACTTGGGAGGCTGAGGCCGGAGGATCACTTGAGCCCAGGAGTTTGAGGAGGTTGCACTGAGCTATGGTGACGCCACTGCACTTTAACCAGGGTGACAGACTGAGACAATGTCTCAAAAAAAATAATAATTTGATAATATAATATGACAAAACTGTATGATGAAAGACACCTAAACAAAGTGAAAAGATAAGCCACACCCTGGGAGACTATATCTTTAACATTTATAATAAATTTAAAGATTAAAAGCTAGAAAAATTTTTTTTGAGATAGAGTCTCACTCTGTCACCCTGGTTAGAGTGCAGTGGTGTCATCATAGCTCACTGCAACCTCCTCAAACTCCTGGGCTCAAGCGATCCTCCTGCCTCAGCCTCCCAAGTAGCTGGGACTACAGGTGCACACCACCACACCAGGCTAACTTCTATTTTTTGTAGAGATGGGATCTCGATATACTGTTGAGGCTGGTCTCGAACTCCTGACCTCAAGCAATCCTTCCTCCTCAGCCTCCCACAGTGCTAGGATTATAGGCATGAGCCACCGTGCCCCACCGGGAGCTAGAATTTATCAAGAACTCATACATTTCAACATGAAAAAGACGAACCACCTGAAAGAAGCAAAGGTGAAATATGGGTAATTCACTGAAAAGGAATCCAAGTGGCCAATAAAGATAAAAAGATGTTTCATCTTGCTGTTCATTAGGTACAGTGGACATTTGTCATGATTTTTTTGCCATTCAGCAGCTGAATCTTTCTATGTTGAGAAATTCCCCTCCGTTCAGGAGGAATCTCTGCTCACTATAGAAGGTGGAATATCAGACACTCGTCCCCCATTGGCACTGCAGGGTTTCCTCGGCAGCTGGGGTCTAAAGCAGAGGGGTCTCCACTCCAGTGCAAGCTCATGACAGCTGCAGCGCCCGTAGCCGCGTCCAATGGGAGAGTAGTCCGTGGGCTCGCCGCCCCCCCCCCCCAGTCCAGGGCCTGCCTCCAGGGGCGTCAGCAGAAGGAGTGGTAACATCTGCCACTCAGCACTGGCACAGCGTCGTCACCCCCGGTTGGCTCTGAGGCATGATTTGTACATTTCAGTCTGCATCGCTTTGAGCCTGGTTTTCTAGCCCTCCTGGAGATTTTAGATGCTCTTAATAATTTCATTTTCTGCTTCAATCAGACATCTACTCACATCAGAGAAATGCAAATTCAAGCAACAAGAAGATACCCTGTCATGCACCCGAGATAAGGAGAAACAGGAATATTCCCACACTGCTGGAGGGAGCATACATCAGTGCAGATACTTTGGAGAACAATTTGTTAATGTCTAATAAATTGGAATGCAGATATCTTATGACCCGGAACTTCCACTTCTATTCATATTCTCTAAGCCATAGCTCATAGAGACAAATACGAGACCCTTCACTGTAGAACTATTTATAACACTGGAAAAATAACACAACCCACATTTATGTCAACATGAAATGAATAATAAATTGTGGTATATTCATACAATGTATGAACTAGAACAGCATGTACCAGGATGCATAGATCTTAAAAACATCATTTTGGGTAAAAAAAAAAAAGAAGAAGAAGAAGAAGAAGACAAAAACCTGCAGAAGGAGCTGTATAGTACAGTGTGCTCACTTAAAGACATAACACATAGGAGGACAAGTGGCACTGACGAAATCTGAATGGGACTGGTGGATCAATGTTGTGATATTGCACTCGATTTTTGCATCATTCGAGGAAACTGGACAAAATGTAGTATTTCTTACAAATGCATGTGAGTCTACTACAAATCAATGGAAATTTCAATAAAACATACCGAGCAGGCTGGGCATGGTGGCTCACACCTGTAATCCTAGCACTCTGGGAGGCCGAGGCGGGAGGATCACTCAAGGTCAGGGGTTCAAAACCAGTCTGAGCAAGAGCGAGACCCTGTCGTCTTTACTAAAAATAGAAAGAAATTAATTGGCCAGCTAAAAATGTATAGAAAAAATTAGCCAGGCATGGTGGCGCATGCTTGTAATCCCAGCTACCTGGGAGGCTGAGGCAGGAGGATTGCTTTAACCTAGGAGTGTGAGGTTGTTGTGAGCTGGGCTGATGCCACCGCACTCTAGCCCGGGGAACAGAGTGAGACTCTGCCTCAAAAAAAAAAAAAAAAATACTGAACAGTGAATACATTATTTATAGATACATGATGGCTTCCTCTGAGGGAGGAGAAAATGCATTTTAGGAAGGATAGAAAGGGGACTTTGCATCTTTTTTTCTCTTAGAAAGAAAATGTAAAGCAAATATGGGAAAATGTTGACATTTTAAAATCTGGATATAGGTGAATGAGTATTTGGATACTATGAATACTTTGTACTTTTGTGCTAGAAGGTGCTAAAAATATTTAAAGAGGTAATATGTATAAAGTATTTAAGAGGCCAGGCGCAATGTCTTATATCTGTAATGCTAGTGCTTTGGGAGGTCAAAGCAGGAGGATCACTTGAAGTCAGGAGTTCAAGACCAGCCTGGTCAACATAGCGAGACCTCATTCCTACAAAAAAAATTTTTTTAATTAGCTACTCAGGAAGATCACTTGAGTCCAGGAGTTCGAGGCTGCAGTGAGCTATGATTGTGCCACTGCACTCCAGCCTGGGTGACAGAGGGAGACCTTATCTTTTAAAAAGTAAAATAAAATGAAATAAAGTACTTAAGCCAATGCCTGGCTCGTAGTAGGTGCTTGATAAATCTTAGCAATCTTGGCAATTACTGATACCATTGGTCAACGAGGGTGAGGCTTGCTGGTGTTTAGCACAGCACCACACAAGTACATTTTCCCTCAACTCATCCCTGGATTCTTCCCTCCTGCTGAGGGATCTACAGCATGACAAACTCCACTTTTCAGTTCCCATCACCCCTCTTCACGAAGGACAACGCTGAGGTCACTGGTGTCTAAGGAGAGAGGTGGCAGAGAGTGGCAAAGGCAGCACAGCCGACTCTGGAGCCACTGCTGGCGCGGGTGCCCCCTCCTTGCAGGGCTGCCTGGGCGTCCAGTGAGCAAACTTGTCCCCCATCCAGATCCGTACCCGGCAGCTGTGTCCCAGTGACCGCAGGGACACAGCTCAACCCCCGGCGGAAACAGTCTCCACCCCACGGACCCTGTGATGCGGGTGCAAAGTGCAAGTAACCCATCTCACAGTTGAGGAAACCGAGGGTTAGAGAAGACAAATCCCTTGCCCAGGGTCCTGTGGACATGGAGGGGCACAGCTGGGATTTGAACAAGGACCGTCGCCTGCCCGACGCAGCCTGGATCCTCTGCACCTGACACCAGGCGGGAGAAAGTCAAACCAGCCTCGGGCTGACGGCACAAGGCGGCAGGAGGACCACGAGGAAGGCAGTGTGGTCCAGTGAGAAAGGGAAGAAGTCCAGATGATTTGAGGCCATGGCTTCGAGCTTGGAGACAGCCGTGTTCGTGTAAAATATTCTGGAAAAATGACTGAGAAACTCCCCTAGGAGAAAACTGCTTCCCGGGCTTCCTCCTAGGTGAGGAACCCAGAAAGGAAGGGGGAAGAGGCAGCCCTCGGTGAGTTCACACACTGACGAGCGCGGGCCAAGACCGCCCTCTGCAGGGCACTGTGTCTCCCGCCAGCTCGAATTCCGTCCCCAGTTGGTCCAGCCTGCACCCTTCACCCGGCAAGGCCAGGACCTCGCTCAAGGTCACCAGGAGACTTAGCAAGAGAACTACCACCAGAAATGATGGCTTTCAGTAATTTTTTTTCCTTCGTTTAAAAAAATGATTGTGGTAAAGTATATACAACATAAAATGTGCCATCTTAGTGACGGTTAAAGGCACAATTGGGTGGTATTAAATACAGTTACATTGATGTGCAACCGTCACCACCTTCCATCTCCAGAACTTTTCATCTTCCCAGGTTGAGACTCTCCACTCATTAAACACTCACTCCACACCCGCCTCCCCGCCCCGGCACCCACCATGCTACTTTCTGTCTCTGTGAATGTGACACTAGATACCTCACGTAACTGAAATCACACGGTATTTGTCCTTTTTGTGACTGGCTTATTTCACATGACATAGTGTCCTCAAGATACATCCAGATTTTAGCAGGTGTCAGAATGTCCTGCCTTTTTAAGACTGAATAATATTTCATCGTATGGAGAGACCACAGTTTGCTTCTCCGTTCATCTACTGATGGACACCTGGGTTGCTTCTACCTTTTGGCTACCGTGAATAATGCAGCTATAAACACAGCTGTGCAAATGCCTTTTTGTTTTGGACTAATTTCAGATTTATAAACATTTTTCCGAGATAGTGGCTCATTGTCACACACCTGGTGAGTGAGAACCAGGCTTTGTCCTCAGTCTGACTCCAAAAAGCTGCACTCTCAGACACTCTCTGCTCTGCTCCTCACGTGACAAAAATGATTACGTGGCTGGCAAGGTGGCTCACACCTGTAATGCCAGCACTTTGGGAGGCTGAGGCAGGAGGATCCCTGAGGCTGGGAGTTTGAGACCAGCCTGAGCAACATAGTGGGACCCTATCACTACAAAATATTTTTTAAAAAATGATTATGAGGAGTCAGGGACATGGATATGAGATCCTACAGGGGCCCCAGCACTATACGATCACTCCAACTCCGCTAATACTTCACGTTGCAGGCTTTTCGTGCCTGGACTGGGCTCTGCTTTCCTCCCAGGTGAGGCAGCCTCAGGTGATAGCCCAGGGACAGAGCGGCAATTCTCTAAGTTTTGCCACAGATCCATCTCTTCAAACACAATCTCAGGAAGAAGCCCGCTCTAGGAAACACAGGGTAGGAGACACTCTAGATGATGTGGGGCTGGCAGCCCTATGGCCTATCCACCAGACTTTTCTTTCTAGAAAGTTCTGAGGGCCCATGACAGAAGCCAGGAAATACAATAGTAGGTTAAGAGGTGTGGATGAAAAAACATGCTCTTGACTGTATTTATTTTTTAATTTGCTTTTGCTGATTTTGAAAGGAATACATGTTTGGTGTTAAAAAAAAAAATCAAACACTATAAAAATACATGACTCTGCCCTAATTTTTCAGCCCCAGGGATTTTGGCTCCTGTGCAACTCTGATGTCAGTTCCTGCTACTCTCCTGGCACTCCCACAACTCTCCCCACAATGGCCGCTCCCTCCCCCATGGTGCCCCAGGGCCTTTGCACTGCCCATTCCTCTCCAGAAAGCCTGCCAGCCTCTGGGCCAGACTCCTCCTGCCCACTTTCTGGTTCCTTACCATCATCTCCTCTTCTCAGCTCTGTCAAAAGATACAATTACAACAAGTTTAAAGATCTTAATTGGCTTTTATGGGCAATTCCATAAAATAGAATGAGTGTTGTGGTGAGCTGAGAGAGGAGGTTGGCTTTATAGATGGAAAAGGGCTGAGAAAAGCAGAAACAGAGAGTGAAAACCAGATGCGTTGCTTTGAAGTACTTTTATTGTGAAAGTTAAAGCAGAGGGGACTTCCTTGCCCTGCCAGCTGAGACTGGGCTGTTTGGGGATTTGGCTGTTGCCTTCGCTCTCAGACAAACAACCTAGCTTTAACTGGGTGTGGTGGAGCTTCTGCACCGGGACCCCATTCTGGCATGGCCTGGCAGGCCCAGAGCAGGAGGTCTGTACGAACCGTGTTCTCCTGCAAGCTTTATTTAACAGCTCAAATGTGCCCTCAGAGAGGCCTACACACCACCCCCTCCATTATGACAGTCTTTATCCTCCCTGTCACTCCTCACTCTCCTCTCTGAAGCGATTTCCTTGCCTGTCTCCACAACCAGAGTGGCAGCTCCGTGAGGGAGAGACCTTCACTAGGCGCAGGAGTTCAGGAAACGCCACCGCAAGACATACTGCTTCGGTGCGTTGACTACTTTGAGCTGAAGGCACGTGACAAGTAGCATATCCAGGGAGAGGCTCTCTTCGAACTTCCTAGTCTGCCTAAAGACAGATCATCCCAAAAGAAACTGGACTGTCACAAGGCCCCTCCCTGGGAGCTTCACCAACCCGGGGAGATTGACTCACATCCCAGGAGAGGAGGTCTGGCGTCTACACCACACCCAAACACACTAGTCACAAACCATCACCTGTTCTTCAGCGGGCTCATTCATCTTGCCCCCAAATCGTTTACTGTCCCCTAAGTTGCCTACATACCCCCTACCCTCTCCCATATGTAGAGGGTATATGAGCTCCTCAATCTCCCTCATTTTTAAATTTTTTTATTTTTTTGAGACAGAGTCTCGCTCTGTTGCCCGGACTACAATGCAGTGGTGTCAGCCCAGCTCACAGCAACTTCCAACTCCTGGGTTCAAGTGATCCTCCTGCCTCAGCCTCCCAAGTAGCTGGGACTATAGATGCACACCACCACGCCCAGCTAATGTTTCTATTTTTAGTAGAGATGGAGGTCTCACTTTTGCTCAGGCTGGTCTTGAACACCTGGACTCAAGCAATCCTCCCGTCTCAGCCTCCCAGAGTGCTGGGATCACAGGTGTGAGCCACTGTACCTGGCCCCTCACTCATTTTTTATGTTTTCACTTCCTTTCCAGTGATGCCCCTGTGCCTGTAAGGAATTTGTCTACCTTTTCTGCCTGTTGTCAGTTTATGTCACAGACTCAGTTACTGAACCCTCGGAGGGTGGAGGGAGACTCTTCCCTCCCCTGCACCAGCAACGCAGGCAGGCCCGTCCCAGTGAATACTTACTGAACTGAAGGAATACAGTTATGTACGTATTTCTCTCTATTTTTCCTCTATGGAAACTAGTATTTATGTAATATTTTTAAAAATAAAATGGGATCATATTGTACATACGATTCTGCTACTTGTTGTTTTCCTTTAAAAACACATCTTGAATTCTGCCCATGCCCTTGAGGAATCTGAAGTCCCTTGGAGAGGGCAGTCTAGCTGGTCTGCCTCCACTTACCTGTGTATTTGCTCATCCACTCAATGATGCTTACTGAGTGTCTACTGCGAGGTCCAGTACGGCAGAAACCAGCCACGTGGGCCTACTGAACGGCTGAAATGTAGCTCGTGTGACTGAGGAATTGAATGTTTAATCTTATGTAATTTTAATTAATGTAAATTTAAAAACTGATGCTCCATTCAGTTATTGGAAAACTTTCAAGTATGTTTGGAACAGTTTGGGTATATGAATCTATTTTTCAGTTGTAAGTTTTATGGAATCTAAATACAGATCAAGTATCTCTGATGAAAATTTAGCATCTGAATCGAGAAATGTTGTAAGCAAAACACACCTTGGATTGCCAGGACTTCCTACTAAAAATAGAATGGAAAATATTTTGTTAATCATTTTAACATTAGTTACATGTTAAATATTTGGATATGTTGGGTTAAATAAAGTGTATTATCAAAATTGATTTTGGCTGCTCTTTTTACTTTTTTTTTTTTTTAAGAGATGAGGTCTTGCTATGTTGCTCAGGCTGGTTTCAAACTCCTGGGCCCAAGTGATCCTCCTGCCTCAGCCTTCTGAGTAGCTGGGACTACAGGCAATCACCACTGCACCTGGCTTTTACTTTTTTAGTGTGTCTACTAGACGATTTAAAATGACATCTATGGCTCACGTTACATTTTTCTTTGATAGCGCTGATCTACTACTACTCTATGCTCAGAGTGAGGCGATCACCCCATACCAAAGTTCATAAAAGGGCCACTATTAACAGGCTGAGAGTTCCCTACAACTGTGGTCCCGCTGAGGTATCACATCCTTCGTTTATTCATTTATCCTTTCATTTGTTTATCCAATTGTTCATTCTTTCAACAAAATCCACAAACATCCATGAAAACCAAAGTGTCTGCGGGGTACACTGTCAAGCTCTAGAGCCTCCCTAGGAAAAGAAGCCACAGTTTTTGCTCCAAGACTTCCCTGCATTTGTGAGGTTTCCCATCCCTTCTGTTCCCTGATGCTCAGATCTCCACTTGTTCACTTTACCACCTGTTCTCCTCACTCAAACGTTTGAGTGAGCTACATCCACCAGGCCCTCTGCCCCTAAATGCTTCCAAGTGCATTTCCTAAGAATAGGGATATTCTCTTACATTACTTAGTGCAATCATCAACTTCAGTAAACTTGACCTCAACAAAATGTTCTGTCTGATCTACTGCTCATATTCTAATTTTGTCCATTTCATCAATTGACTCAATAATATGTTGAGTTTTTTTTCCCCAGGACAGGATCCAGCCCAAGATCAGGTAGTTCCTGTATCCCTTTGAAGCAGAGATTTCTTTCCCACTTCACAGGTGAGTAAACTGTGTGCACAGAAGCATAAAGATCCACTCCAGGTCACTCACTGGGTTAGTCGCACAGTTGCTGTCGCTCTTCCTGGCCAGCCATGGGACTCTAAACTCCAAAATGTCCAGGACTGAGCTACAGCCTCTTATCGTTCCTCATGAGAATTTCACATTTATGCACGGTGACAGTAGCAGCTTTCTTCTTAAGTCTCTGCAGAAATAAACTGACCTGGCTGCACAACTATGTTGGAAAAAATCTGGCATCATCTCAAACTCTTGGCTTCAAGCTATCCTCCCACCTTAGCCTCCCAAAGTGCTGGGATTACAAGCGTGAGCCGCCGCATCTGGCCTGTAAGAACATTCTTAGCAGTGTTGTACGCAATACCAAAACACTGGAACAACCCAAATTCCCACTGATCAGATAATACACAAAGAAACTGAGATGTAGTCCGCAGTGGGGTGCTACATGGTAGTGGAAATATGAGCTGTAGCTTCATACATGAAAATGAGTTCATCTCATGCATTTTTCCTGGCATCTCATTGTCTGCGTTCCCCAGAAGAACTCTCAGGGCAGCCTCCAGGGCCGTGATGGGAATGGGGTGTCTATCACCTAAACCCCACAACCACTTCTGAGACCAGGCTGAGATGGACAAGTACAGCCAAAAATAATAATAGCAAACAGTTATTGAGCACTTACTGTGTGCAAGGCACCATACTTTACACGTGCAAGAGTATGAATTAGATGTGAAATGTCTCATTTCTTCATTTTTCTAAATCATAATAAATGTGATAACAAAGATTCCCACCCTCTGGTTAAGAAGGAATTCAATTTCAAGTATTTCTGGGAGGAGGGTGAAGGGGCTGTCTTCTCTGGAAGAAGAAGAGCCTTCAGATGTGATGCTGACAAACCAGCCTGAGCCTGCGCACTGCTGGGGGATGGGAGGTGGGAGGCAGGGGTGGAGGTGGGGAAGCGGTGGGGGGGAGACACTGGGGCCTCAGCCCCCTCCAGCCCAACATGAGGCTCCAAGGCTACTCCAGAAGCCACACCACAAGAGATCCTGCCAGCCCGGGCCCCCTGAGGGTCACTGGGGCAAGCAGGTGGGGGCCTACTTCTGCCTTTCCTTCTCTCGTGGAGGGCCAGAAACAGGCTTTGTGGGTAAAATGAGCTGGCTGGGTAGCTGCTGTGGCCTTTCATCCAGCCCCGTTCCTTGATTACACCGCTGCCAAGATCTAGGTGCCTCACCCAACTCAGGGACCCATGGGCCACCAGGGCGTCACAGACTCCTCTGAGACCAGCGAGGAGGAGGGAGCATCCTGCCTGCTTTTGATGCCCAGGTGGCACCTTCCTGAGCCCGGGAGAGGCCTCCTCTCAGAGGGCAGAAAGTCCCCGTGACACACCTGCCGCAGGGGGTGAGTCAGGCTACTTGTGACAGATGGAGGTGAAACGGCAAATACAGTGCATTCACACGTGTGTGAATCGATATATGCACAAGGATATTCATTTTGGTAAAAGATGGGCAATAATCCAATGCCCACCACTGGGGCTCAATGACTCAGGTTTGTCCTGAGACGCTCGCTCGGGTGAGGGCGCGGTTCGGGCGTGCTCAGGACTCGGCAGACGCTCTGCAGAGAGGCCTGTCACACGTGCTCTGGCTGGACTCTGGAGGCTTCCGGAGAATCCACAAAAGAGAGATTGTTTTCTTTGATGGTCCTGGTCTGTCTGCTCCAGGGAACACTGCGCAGATAGCTCACCAATTTATTCGAAATATGTAAACTAAGACTCACCCTTCCTAGACTGCTGTTTTTTCCTTTCTCTTCTGTCAAGTAAACATTGCTTTTGCCTTTGTTTGTTGACAACAGCCTATTGAAGGTTCCCCCAGTGAGTACATCTAATTTGCACGTACATTTAATTTGCATTTAACACCTTTGATAGTCCACATTGTGGTGAAAAAGACTGAGGCAGATCTATGTGTACTCTGTGTGGAATGATCTTGTGATAAATTAAGTGAATAAAACACGGTGCCTTATGGTGTATGTGACATGCTGCTACTTGTATGAAACATATCTGTATGTACATATATGTGCATATATGTGTGTGCCTTAATATGTACAGAGTATCTCTAGAAGCACACACAGGAAACTATTATAGTAACTATGGTTGATCCCAGGATGACAAAATGGGAGTTGCTGGTAAGAGAAAGTTTGAGTTATAATCCTTTTTACCCTTTTAAATTGTGTATCCTGCTCTCTTTGTGTCCTTCCTTTGGCTGTCAATTTGCTGCAACAAAGGGTCCAGTCATCACCTGTGGCGTATGTACCATGCTCTGTAAACCTATATCTTGGTCTTGCCCTATAATCCTTTCTCTCCTCAATAAACCTCATTTCCGTGCTTGCCTAAAAAAAAAAAAAAAAATTGTGTATCCTGTGTATCTATCGCTGTTCAAAAAAAACCCAAAAAACTTAGGCAGGGACAGGGTCTCACTCTGTTACCCAGGCTGTAACAGAGGGAATGGCTTGGCAGAAAACAGCAAAAATATTTTCTGTCTCTTTAAAACATCCTCCACTCCCTTTTGAGAACTAAAGCCTGCGTCCCTGCCTCTGGCTAGTGGTTGGGAGAGGCAGGGTAAGTCTTTTGTTTATTTGTGCAACAGGAGACGGCCCAGCCTGGACCTGGTAAAGGGAGGTCCTGGGTGGAGGTCGTGAGATTGTCTTCAGTGGAGATGGAATGATCAGAATCATCAGTGGTAGTGGAACAGTAATTGCCTGAAGCTGAGAGCCCACCCTTCAGAAGCTCTGTATTTCTGCCAATGTTGAAGAAATTTGTATTTTGAGACAAGGAGGTCTGCCATTTTTCCTCCTTTGCTGGCAAAGTAATAAAACTTCTCTTTCCTCCTCCCCAGACCACTTGTCCTCGTTCTTCTGATTCAGCCTCATGGACAAGTGCTGAGTTTCAGTAACAAGGCTGGAGTGCAGTGCTGAGATCACAGCTCACTGCAGCCTTCAACTCCTGGGCTCAAGTGACCCTCCCACCTCAGCCTTCTAAGTAGCCAGGACAACAGGCATGTGCTATCACACCCGGCTAAGTTTTAAATTGTTTGTAGAGATGGGGTATCGCTGTGTTGCCCAGGCTGGTCTCAAACTCCTGGCCTCAAGCAATCCTCCCACCTCAGCCTCCCAAAATTCTGGGATTATAGGCATGAGCTATTGTGCCTGGCCTACTCAAATTTTTTAATTTTTAATTTTTCTTTTTTACAAATGGAATTGTGCTCAGTTTAAAAAGGTACGATTTTTAGTCTCAGGATCCTCCAGGTGGAATACCACATTTAGAAGAGGAATCAGAGAAGTTGGCAGAAATGGGCTCTCAGGCTGGCTTGAGTTCAACAGGTCCTCAAATAATGTCATTTCGTTCAATGTCCTGTTAGAGTGGAAAGCTTAGCAGGATTTCTCAACTAGAGATTAGGGTAGAATGAAGAGATTTATTTACTTGTCCTGGGGAAGGGGGAAAAGGACCAGCAGGGAGGTGGAAAAGGAAGGATGGGCTGGCCCCGAAAACCAACTATTGGGGCTTTTTAAAGGGGGTTGTAGAATGGCAGGTACAGTAGAGAAACCGCTGCATCGCTCCTTCCTTTCTTCTTGGCGGCAAGTAGATAACAAAAAAACTGGGAGAATGTCTTTGTGTGTGTGTGTGTGTGTGTGTGTGTGTTATGACTGCCTACGGTACTGGGAGGACGTCAAAGTCCAAGAGTTGGCTCTCCCGCCTTTCTTTGGAGAAGGGATTATCGAGGATGTGACTGTCCTTGTTCTGCTGTTGACTCAGGAACTCTGTAAAAGCAGATTCTCAGAAAACAGTTTTGAAAGACAGAGATTTACATCTCTTTTCTAGTTGGCTCCTTTCAGAAGTTGTGCAAAACAGAACTCCTACAGGATGCCTGTTAGTGAGAGAACTCACAAGATTGCTCTTTAACTGTTACTGGGGAAATTGTGGGATTAGGGCTTTTCCTGCTATTTTTGTAAGGCGGCCCCTTTGACTCACGTAGATGAGAAGAAAAGTCGATTCCCAGACGGGACCGCTGTCTGTGTGGAGTTTGCATGTTCTCTCCATGACTGTGTGGCTTTTTTCCAGGTACTCTGGTTTCTTCCCACATCCCAAAGCTGTGCCCTTAGGTCCGCTGGCCGGTCCACATGGTCCCAGTCCGAGTGAGCACGGGTGTGAATGAGCCCTGCAGTGGGACCTCGTCCTGGCAGGGCTGCTTCCCGCCTCCTGCCCTGACCTGCCGGGATGGGCTCCGGCCACTTGCATCCCTGAGCTGGAATAAATGGGTAAATAATTATCTTACTTGTTTTTTTTTTTTTGAGACAGAGTCTCACTCTGTTGCCCAGGTTAGAGTGCCGTGGCGTCAGCCTAGCTCACAGCAACCTCA
>CAUYPO010059317.1:0-57538 GCA_963574435.1 Cheirogaleus major | reverse complement strand
GTTTTCTATAGATTTTTACTAATTTGCATTCCCACCAACAGTGTATAAGCATTTTCTTTTCACTGCATCTGTACTAACATCTATTGTTTTTTGATTTTTTAATAATGGCCTAGGCCAAGAATTTATGAAGAAAACCCAAAGGCAACAAAAATAAATAAATGGGACCTCATCAAATTAAAAAGTTTCTGCACAGTCAAGGAAACTATCACAAGAGCAAACAAACAACCTATAGAATGGGAGAAAATATTCACATGTTACACATCCAATAAAGGGTTGATAACTAGAATCTATACAGAACTCAGGAAAATCAGCAAAAGAAAAGCAAACAACCCTATCAAAAAGTGGGTAAAGGACATGAACAGAAATATTTCAAAAGAAGATAGACTAATGGCCAACAAACATATGAAAAAATGCTCAACATCTTTAATCATCAGGGAAATGAAAATCAAGACCACAATGAGGTATCACTTATTTCCAGTTAGAATAGCCTTTATCAAAAATTCCCAAAACAATAAATGTTGGCGTGGATGCAGAGATATAGGAACACTCCTACACTGCTGGTGGTACTGCAAACTAGTTCAACCTCTGTGGAAAGTAATATGGAGATACCTCAAAGATGTACAAGTAGAACTACCATTCGATCCAGCAATTCCATTACTGAGCATCTACCCAAAAGAACAAAAGACATTCTATAAAAAAGACATCTGCACTAGAATGTTTATAGCAGCCCAATTTACAATTGCAAAGGTGTGGAAACAACTCAATTGCCCATCAATCCATAAAGTGAATTAATAAAATGTGGTCTATGTATAACATAGAGTTCTACTCAGCCACAAAAACCAATGGTGATATAGCAACTCTTGTATTATCCTGAATAGAGCTGGAGCCCATTCTACTAAGAGAAGTATTCCAAGAATGGAAAAACAAGCACCACATGTACTCACCATCAAATTGGTATCAGTTGATCAACACCTAAGTGCACATATAGTAGTAAGATTCATTGTGTGTCGGGCAAGTAGGGGAAGAGGAGGTAATGAGTATATACACACCTAATGGGTACAGTGCGCGCTGTCTGGGGGATGGACAAGGTTGAAGCTCTGACTTGGGTGGGGCAAAGGCAATATATGTAACCTAAATATTTGTACCCCTATAATATGATGAAATTGGAAAAAAAAAACAACAATGGCCATTCTGACAGGGTAAGGTGGTATCTTATTGTGATTATAATTTGCATTTCCCTGATGATTAGAGATATTGAGCATATTTTTCATATGTTTGTTGACCCTTTGTATATATTCTTGTGAAAAATGTCTGTTCATGTGTTTGCTCACTTTTTAATGGGGTCTTTTGAGTTTTTCTTGCTGATTTGAGTTTCTAGTAGTTTATAGATATTAGTCATTTGCTGGATGTATAGTTTGTGAACATTTTGTCCTTTTCCACGGGTTACCTATTTCTAGAAGAGAACTTAGGAAAAAGTCTTCTGGACAATGGCCTAGGCAAAGAATTTATGACTATGACCCCAAAAGCAAACACAACAAAACTAAAGATAAATAAATACATGAGACTAAAGTAAGCTAAAACCTCAGTTCTTAAACACTACTTAGGGACACATTGAGTGCATACTATCAATTTATAAACAAATATTCATGGACTAGTAACAATATGAAAGTCACCCTTTTGTTTCTGTGGAGATTTTAAAAAAATTGAGGCCATAACCCAAGGTCTCAGTGAACTTAAATACTGTGAAAAAAATAAACTGGTATGAAACATGGATATTTAACTAGTACTATAATGAACACACATGCTAAGCAAAGAGATAAAACATAAGGTCAACCATGAATCTTGCTAAAAAAGTGATTTCTAGACTCTGAGGGGACCTTGCTCACCTCACCAACCAGCTGAAAGTCGTGTAGTTAAGCCTGTTCCTAATTCCACGGTGTAGTGACTCTGCTGAGTGAAGCACTGCATGTTCTAACAGTTCCTCCAGCCAAGAACTAGCACAACAGATGACAGTTCAAATCACCCAGGCATTTGCACTAAAGTGTGAAGGATTTATGAAGATGTGAAATCAGTTTTTAACTATGTTTTTCTCCCTTCAATATAAATGAAAGTTAGTATAAGCCTTTCAAGTTCTCAGAATAAATTTAGCACCAAAATCATTTGACTGGACAGCCTAGGTGTAAACATTTTCATTTTGTAAAGAGTGAGATTTGGAGTTTATACCAATTATATTTGTGATTTTATCTTTTCTATGAAAAAAGAGTTTTATTTTCATGCACTCACTTTGCATTCCATCATTCATGTGATCATCCATGCAAAGAGATTTATCTATCTATATTATTTCTCACCAGTGTGGTACAGAATCTACATAGAGAGAAAACAAATCTCACCTCCTCCCTCTGGAAATGTACATGTAATAACAGACAAATATGTCAAGAACTATGTGCAATTAAACAATTATTTTTTTAAAAGTAAAATAATTAGGTACAAATTATGAGGGATATTGAGGGATATTGAGTATGAAGAGGAAGGTCTTCTCACAGATAAAACAACTGAGGAAGGCTTTAATAAGCTGATAATATTTGGTATTTACATGCCAAACAAGCTTTCCGAATGTAGGTAACAGTGTCACTGACACCTAGTTTCCAAGGTGGAAACCTTGTCAGTAAGGGTCTGGAAACTCAGCAATTACTGGAACACAAGTAGAATGGAGAGTCATTTAAGGAAGCTGGGACTCTGCTGGTCTTTCCTTGACCCCAGGGCTTTCTGCTGTGCCTACTAACTAAAAATTACAGTGACTATGCTGTCATTGGTGAGGGTTTTTTTGTGTTTGTTTGTTTTGATTTTTCCTTTTATTTGCAATGTAATGGAAAGATTTTTTAATATGTCAGAACATCATAATATTCAGAAAATAAAGATATATACACAAAATACTTATTATTGTTTCTCTGTGCCATATTTGGGGGTGGTTGGTATACTTTGGGAACAAAATGCTGAAAGTAATGATCAAATCCTAACTGTATCTTTGGGCTTACCTCTTCCATTACAAAGGTACAGTTAGGATTTGATCATTACTTTCAGTCTGAAGACTTCTTGGAGAATTGCATGACACTATACATTGAGATGGTGTGGTAAATGTTGCTGGTGCCTATAATACCTGGTCCCATTTTCTTCTTTGTGCTGCGAGATTCTGTATCTCCAAAGCCCTGGCAGTTAAACAGGGTCCTGTGACCACTTCTGACCAATGACATGTGAGCAGAGGTGATATGGTCCCATGTTGGATCCACCAGTGACCAGGATCTGCCTGGAAAATAGTATGGAGATACCTCAAAGACCTACAATTAGAACTATAGATGAGTGGATTAAGAAAATGTGGTATATGTATACTACAGAGTTCTACTCAGCCACAAAAAACAATGGTGATCTAGCACCTCTTGTATTATCCTTGATAGAGCTGAAGCCCATTCTACAAAGTGAAGTATCACAAGAATGGAAAAACAATCACCACACGTACTTACCATCAAATTGGTATTAACTAATCAGCACTTAATTGCACAAAGTAGTAACATTCATCAGGTCTTGGGCAGATGGGAGAATGGAGGAGGGGATGGGTATATTCACACCTAATGGGTACAGTGCACACTGTCTGGGGAATAGACACACTTGAAGCTCTGACTCAGGTGGGGCAAAAGCAATATATGTAACCTAAATATCTGTACCCCCATAATATGCTGAAATAAAAGAAAACCACATTTGTATTTATATGTACTAGCAACAAGAAAGTGGAAAATGATAATTTAAATATTATAACATATTTAATATTATTTTAAAACATCAAATACCTAGGAATAAATCTAATGGAAGATTTTAAAATTTCTATGCTTGTTATTAATTCCATACTTTTATACCTTTAACAGAAAACATTAGAGAAATTAAAGAAAACCTAGATACATGGAAGTTTAAACAATTTTCATAGATTGAGAGACATGATACTTTTAAGATGTCAATTTTATCCAAATTAATCTATAGATTGATGTAATGTCATGTTTGATCTCAGCAGATACATCTCTCTACAATGATATTACCTATTACAAACAACTATGACTTACTGCCTAAGCCATGTTTTTCTTACTTTGTATAGAACAGTTACTTTTTATTCTATAAAGGATCTCAGAAGACCAAATATGAGAAATAAAATGAATTTCCCAGTACATTTTTGTACCTGATTCAGTAAAGTTGCCTTATCACTCAGTAACTTTAGGTAATAATAAACACTGTTGGAGGTGATCTGATACCAACCTCACTATACTTTCGCCAATTTAAAAGATATGTTTAAAAGATGACTACATGTCATCCCTCCAAGGGGGTCATTTTTCCAATAAGCTTGCTTGAATTGTCTTATTGGACAGTGCTGGCTTTAGGATACCTATTTCAACATAGTAAATTATCCCACATGAAAATGAAAACAAATCATTAATACTAGGGTCGGAAATGATGTGTATGTGTGTGATGTACATTTAATGAGGAATAGAGGAAGGTGCTTCTTTAAGGCATATTCCAGGTACTAACCTGTTCTTTTCATACTATGAGCCCCAAGAAAATAATTAATTCCTCTTTAGCACTGCATACAGGTGGAGAAGTAAAACAAAAAAAAAACAAAAAATATTTTTAAAAAAACTAAAAATCTTACCCAAGGTTTAACAAAACCTTTTCTATGGAATAGAATTCAAGTTTGATAAGAGACAATGAACCATTTATCTTTTTATATAAAACCAGTAATTCTGATGCTATATAGAAGGTATCACTGATGGTGATTCATGATTCTGCATGTGAGAGGCCCCACACAGCTATGTCTTCTTACTAAAACTATACCCCTGCTTGCTGGAGGAGATGAAGCCAAGAAATTTGAATTATAATAAACACTCTTGGAAATAATAATTGTTATTATAATTATGATAGTAGCTAATATTATTGAACACACAGTTTATGCATTATTTTATCTAATTTTTAGAATGTCACTGAATAGGTATTATTATTGGATTCATTAATACCATTTTAGAGATGTACAAATTAGAGGTCCCATATCAGTGAAGCCAATTTATACCTTCTACACTCAGTACAACACATAGGGAAGAGATCACCCCAAGATAGTCTTCTGGAACCAGGGACATAGGAAAGTCATGAAAATAGACCAAAAAAAATCAAAGAGATAAGTAGAAGGAATATAAAAGCTGGTGCCCTCTGATTTTCTTAGCACACTTAACTGCATGGGGTTGCTCCAGTTTTATTGGAGATGGGTTACTGGATGTGATGTGGCTGAGCCTCACCTGATTGACTCAGTGTTTAATTGTGCCAATTATAGTGGTATACAATTTTAAATAAAGCTTTGTCATAGATGATCTATGACGATATCAAATATCCCTTTCATTTCACAGATAAGAGGAAAGCAGACCAAATAAACAAGTTACTTTTATCAGAATATACAACTAGTCATCCTCAAAATAACAACAGAACTCAGGCTTCCTAATTCTCTACGGTGTGCACCTGCTCTTATCCCTAGTCCTTGGAATCAGCCCACCTCTAGATTCTCATGTCAAACTTTAAAAGTTCTTCAAATTCTAAACTAAATTTTATGTATCTACTAAAAGAGGGTAGCATTACAGCAAACTTACATAAAAAGTAGAAAAAAATGAACAAAGTATGAAGTTTTACATGCAAACCCCCACAACCTTCCTAAGATTTTTAGATGCCAAATTGCTTCAGTGCCATGACTTTGCTAATAAGAGAGAGATGTTGGCATGTAACTGCTATGAAATTGGAATACCCACCTATTTTCAGTTTCCAAGTATGTTTCTCTTTTTATTTTCAGATTTTATTTTATTTTAATTAATTTTTAATCGGCAAATAAGAATTGTGTATATTTAGGGGGTACAATATAATGCTGTGATCTATATATGTGTGGTGGAAAGATTCAATCAATACCGCTGCTGGGGTTGTAAAAGCATTTTGCTCAGAGGGTTTCTGAAAATTATTTTCTTCAAGTTTCAAATTGAGAAAAATCAAAACCATAGTAAAATTGAACATTCACAGAGGACTCAAGAAAGAGTTTAATTAGAGCTGACTTCAAGGAAAATCATAAGAATTTACCTGGCAGAATTCAATTCATAATCTCATGAATATAAATTTATTCTATTTTTACTTATGATTCACCCAGAAAGAAACACATAACAGTGATTTTCCTCAAAAGCCTTCTTTACAATGAATGTGTCAATGTAAATGAAGTTTGGTTTTCATATTTTTTCACTTTACTATGACAATCCTTGCCATTCTTTAATTTATAGAGAAAAATTTTAATTTAAACCCCCTGAAAACAAAGATTTGGCAAAGATTTAGGATGATTTATGAATACTTCTTCCAAGCTAAAATAATTTAAGGTCATTTTGCTTTATCTTGTCCTTATAACATTTCTAACTGGATAAAGGGAAAAAAAGGCAGTTTTAGGAAATTCTCCTTTTTCCAAGTCACTGTAACATGCATGTGTATGTGCCTCTATGTTTGTATGTGTGCATGTGTGCCTGTGTGTATTTTCCACTCTCTCTACAACCATCCTAGTCAGGTATGACTTAGAATTTTAAAAACCTTATTAAGTAGAGGAATCAGAGACAACTGCTAAACTTTAGAAATCTTTAGAAACTTTATATTTTCTATGCATATGTGAAGGAAGAGACAAAAAACATTTTTAAGCAATAACTCTTGTAGTTACTTCTCATGTTTATCTATTCTCAACAACATGGTTACATAGAATAAAGAAACTGAGGTTTCAAGGTAGTCAAATAACAGTGTTGAAAACAGGTGGTATAGTTTATAGTCTTAACAAAAAACAAAAAAAGAAAAGAAATAAAAATTAGGAGGATAAAAAAGAGAAGATTATCTAGCACTACTCCCCCAAAATAGTTTTTTCTATATAGCACCCAATGGTGTCTACAGATAATTATGAAATTAATGAGAAGATTGAACAAATTTGTCAGATGTATGATGAATATGAAAAAGTTGTCCTTCTAATTATCAAAAACTATTATAAAATGTATCTTTTTTAGGATACTATTTTCAATAGCAACAGAATATAAGATCCCCTTGAATAAAGATAATAATGATATACATGATTCTTAGAGAGAAAATTATACAATTTTTCTTTATAACCATTAAGGACTACCTAAATAAATGAATAGATACACCAAAATCATGAACAGCAGCACACAATATCACACAAATGTTAACCCTTAATATAAAGTTACATAGAGATTAATTACTACTTCAATTAACTCAGAAAGCATTTTTATAAACTATGAAATAAAGTAAAAAGTATGCTTTATAAAAGCATACTTTTATGAAGGAAAATAACAAGATTTTCCTACAAGATATCAAAACTTGTAATAAAGATATAGTAATTAAGACACTGTGATTTTAATTTTGTGCAGTGATAGGCAATTGAAGATGGTAGAGAATGGAAGACATATAAATGAATCCATGGTTGATTTTTGATAGATTTTTCCTTAATATCAATAAGAATAAAATGTCAATTCAAATGATTATAACAATTGGTAATTATATGAAAAAATTAAAATTGATTCTTACTTCATTATATTCACAACAATGTTTCTATACATTTAAGAACATAAATGTGAAAACTCAATAAAAAGAATATCACAGAATATATTTATGACAAAGAACTTCTTAAGTAAGACTTTAAAAGAACAAATGTTAAAGGCAACTATACATCCAAATCCATGAAAGTGAAAAAAATCTACTTATTAAAAGCTACCATAGAGTGAAAATACAAGCCAAAAATTAGAATACAGTTGTAATATACAAATATGACAAAATAATGAGGATACAAAATGAAGCTATCTAAATCAATAAAAGAGTTGGACATCATAATAGAAAAATGGGCAAAATGCATGAACAGGGATAGCATAAACAGGAAAACAGAAATGCCCAGTATATATGAAAAAAAAAATATTTTCAGCTTCACATATAATAATTCAAATGTAATTAAAAACCAACATGAGACATCATTTTACCCTCACCCCACTGGGGGAAAAAAATTAAGATGCTAATCTATACCAAGCAAGCACTGGTAGCATAAAACAATGAAAACATTGATAAAATGATAGGGTATACTTGAATCAATAATGTTGAAATAATAATCAATAATGTGGAAATAATACATGGAACAGTTGATTAACTCGTACCCACAGCCCTGCTATAAGTATTCAAGAATATATCTGACCAAAAGAAACTCTTGCACATGTACAGATGGAGACGTGTGCTGGAAGGTTCAATGCAGCAGCATCCATGATAGAGACAGCAACCAAAGTCAGATGGCCACTAACAGATACATAGATCGTGGCGGAGTAGTCATCAGTGGAAAGGTTCACAGCAATGCAAAGGAGCCAACTACAGCTTCATGTAGCAACATGACTACATAATGCAAAATACTGAGGAGCAAAGTCAGGTAATATTGAATACTTGCAGTGATTTCAGTTAAACGCGGGTCAATATACATAAAGCTAAAGATATTGTATAGGAATGCATATATTTGTGATCATACACTAAAGAAAAATAAGAAAATACCAAGAAAGAGAATGTTCTTTTCTGAGTTATATAGAGGTGTCTATGATCAATGGGAAGCAGACTGGAGTATTGCAAATTATTGGTAATTTTCTATTTTTAAACTGGTTGGTATGTATATAGGTGCTTATTTCATTAATATTATTAATTAAATTGTAATACATATATATTATTTTGTGAACATTATATTCCATACTATAAAAGAAAATATTTAAAAAGTCCTTTTGGCAAATGACCTAAAAATTAAGCTTTATCAAGAAAAAAAAAAAAACCTGCACATACAAAAAGCTTATGGTATGATTCAATTTACACAATGGCCATAAATGAGTAGAACTAAGCTGTGAAGAAGATTGAGAATTAGTATTAAAATATTCAATACAGTGATTTTCTTTGTGGAAGGAGAAGAATTATGAACCAGAGTGTTTTTCTTAGGCTGGATAGTAGTTTCTTATGTTGCCATTTTATCTTTATTCTTTAAAGTCTTCATACCTATTATGTATACTCCACTGTATCCATTTTTTAATGTAAATTTAAGAATAAAATATAGGGAGAAATAAAGGAATAAGCAAAGGGAGTGAGTCAAATCCGGGTATTTCTACTTCAAAAGACAGGGATATGTCAAGGAAATGGCTCAAGCTACCCATGCAATAATAAACAGTTTTCCAAAACAAATTTAGGTATACCACCTCTGCCATTGCATCATTTAATGATTTCTAAAATTAGCTGTTTATATTTGAAATTTAATAATCTGGGACAGACTTATACATTTGTAATCCTGACTGATATGACATCCAATAGTAATGCATCCATATTAATCATTAGAGGCAGCTTAGGTTGTAAATTAGAGGTCAGTTTTTATTATCAGTAGGTCATATACTCCTTGTTTTTTTCTATCGCTCTCTCAGACTGAAACTGTATCATAGCGTATCTAAGGGAAAGTGAAATGTCTATGATTTTTTTCAAAAACCTTGATGGAGAAAATGGTTGTGCCGTTAGTTGCAGAATTAGGGAACTCTGGAAACATACCCAATTTGTGGAGAAGACCATGAGTCAGACTTTTTTGACTTCTTTGATCCTCTGTCTTTCTAAAGGTCATTGTCATAGATTTCGTCATCGACCTTTACTATCCCACCCTTCCTCATGTTGCCAGTAGGGTCCTGTCAGCCCTTGGGAGCCTGGTCAGTCCAGTTAATTCCCTGTGAGGAGGAAGTCCTTGCACCATTCATGATGAACATTTTAAACTGAACAAATAGACAGTATTTAGAGTATCAAAATGTCTAATTGAATTAACATAAAAATAATATCTGCATAAGTGAATTGATTTACTCAATTCCATGTGGTCAACTGCCTTTTGGGTTCTTCCTCTTGTGCTTCATCTCACAGTCAATGGGCCTTTTCAACCCTTCCTCAGTGTTTGCGGATGATGTCAGGGCCAGACTTCCTACCTCTGACTTCTTTCTTTTCCAGTTTATCCATGAATTTTCTGCCACACTCAGCTTCCTAGAACCTGAAATAGCAGATGGGCTACTGTTCACTAGGAATGAACCAAATGACTCAATTCATATTGTTTTAAACACTTACCTTTTTTCTTGAACCCACAAAGCAAATTACTGATACCTGTCTTAGGTACTAAGCCCACTCTATCTTATACTACACTTGTGCTTCTCTACTATGAACCAAATCCTTTCGTGGCACAGGCTGTTTTTAGTATATGGCTTACTCCTTGTGTATGACATGGTGCTTTACATGTAATTCATGCCCAGTGAGGTTTGTTTTAAAATTAGTTATTAATTTATTAATTTGGAAGAATGAATTGATTTTCCTCATTTGTTCACAGGGCCATCCATTCATTCATTCAACTGCTTTTTGTTACATGCCTAATATGTGCCAGTTACTCTCACAGATATTGGGAATAGAGCAATCAGTAAGACAAACTCCAGCCCTCAAGGGGTTCACATTATTATCGGGGTAACTAAAAATTAGATAACAAAATAAATAAATATATATGGAAAGACGGAGACAAAAGTCATAGATACTAACATAGGATAAGATGTTAGGAAACAGTAGAAAGTTATGTGTGGGGTGATGGTGGGCGGGGAAGCTATTGCAGACCATGTGGTTGATCTACGCTTTCCAAAAGGGTGATGTTTGAGCTGAGGTGTGAATGTTGAGAAATAACCAGGCGTAATGAAGTCTGGGGGAAAGGCACTTTAAGCAGATAAACAGCAAGTGCAAAAGCCCTGATGCAGGAACCACCTTGGAATTTCCAGCAAGCAGCACACAACTGACAATTTGGCTGTAGTTGGGATAAGACAGTGCTCTTCGAGGTGGTGTGGACGACAGGGCAAAGACCACATTACATTTGCCTTGCAGAGCCAGATGGAGTTTGTTCGTATTGTGTTATAGGAATGATAAAAAGCCCTTAGAGGGTTTTCAGCAGGGAGTGTTGTGCATGGGTTGTAAATTGATGGCAATTAGGGAGGAGAGTTAAGCGACTACTATAGTACTCTGTCCTTGGCATTGATTAGAATGGAAGTAGTGGTGATGGTGTGAAAGGACCCAATGCAGAAGTTCACATAAAAGTAGAGCTGACAGAAGAAGTCCATGGATTAGACCTCTTTCTGTGGCCTAAGTACACATGTGTAAGAATGTGAGGAATTGTGCTTGGGAGAAGTGTTTAAAAAGGGTCACCGCAGGCTTCTATATCATACATTGGATGCAAACTCTCCAACCTTCCCAGAAATGGGAAAAACATTCTTCTCTCAGAGTTAAATTATAATGTCAATTGATTTCAAATCAAATCAGTGGTGTTCAGTTGTTTCTAAATAAAGGCATATCTCTATTATTTGTCAATATATTTATTAAACTTCTAACCACTCTATAGATAAGAACTTGGTAAGCCATAAAAATACTGAAAGAAAAAAATCTCAAAGGTCAAATCAGCAGTGCTCTCAATGGGAGAATTTGAAGCTTCATGACAATTCTTTTTACGTGGCAATAGAATTGTTACTTCCGTGAAAGACACATTAGACCTTTTTAGCTGAATGTCACTGAACATTTATTGAACCTTGATTCCAGGTTCAAGTAATTTTCTAATTATGAATGCGTATTTATAGCAGGAGATCTTAAACTGGAGCCTGTGGATGGGCTCCAGGTCACCATTAAACCTTCTGTAATTCTGTGCAAATGTTCATGTAAATTTGCTAAGGGAAGGTCAACATCTTTTAATAAATTCCCAAAGCGGTCCATAATACAATAAGTGGTAAGTACCCTTGGCTTACAGAGAAAGAAAGTATGGCCATGAGAACATTAACAGCAGTTACTTTCTAATCCTTACCTTTTTCTCTAAAGCTAGATCAGCAAGGCTACTTAAGATTTTCATTCTTTCTTTAGCCTCTTTCTTACACTGGTCTTTTTCTTTTTTTTTTCTTTTTTTTTTTTTTCCAGTTTTGGACTTAGCTGTTACTACCTTAAAATCTATATCAGAGCCTTTTTCCCCCCTCACTGCTAGAATTCTATCAAGGTAGCTGCCTCACACCCTAGAGGCTTCCACAGTTTGCATGCCAGCTTTGACATTCCTCGGATGTTATGTGCACATCTCCTCCAACCCAAAGGTCAACTTTATGCTGAGACTTTTTTTGAGATACATGAAAATCCATTTTGCACAATGAACTTGTGCTGTTGAGAGACTAGAGGTATGTGTACCCATGTTCCTTTTTCTGTTCCCAAGCCTAGTCAGAACTAGATGGACTTATGAGCACTATTTGTAGTTTTTGTTGAATGATTATTGAATACCTAACTTGTATTAGGCAAATCCATATGTCATCTCATTTAATTCTTACTGAAGAAACGAGAGTCACTTTTTACAGAAGACTCAGAGTTAAGTTTTACAGAAGATAGTGGGTACAGAGTTACTTGCTTGGGCCTATTCCAATTAATGCTACTCATTTATCAAAGACAAGAAATTGCACTAGTAAATTTATAGCATTATTAAATCTAATATGGTCCCTAAAATTGGGATTGTTATCCTTATTAAAAGTGAGAAAAGAGATAACCAAAAACAGTAAATAACTTGTTGAAGCCCAACTAAGCAACGACAGAATGAGGTTTCAAAGCAATTCTAAAACTTATGCATTTTCTCCTACAAATGGAACCTAGTCTCTTGACTATTGAATTAATGTTCTTTCCATTATTTACAATAGTTTTCCCTCACATTTAAATATCTCAGTTTGAAGTCATGTAGTCATTCTCTTTAATTTATTAAAGTTTTGCAGACTTTTAAAAACAAAAGCTGAAGTTAACATATAGCCTAAAAATATACAGAACTGGTAATAGAAAGAAAATCACCTGATTTTTAATCCAATGCTCTTTCTATAATACAGCAATGCTTTTCATCTAATGAGAAAAAATAGAAACTGTCTCAAAATAAAATAAACTTTGAAGGGTATTTTTATCATGCAGTCTGTGCAGTTTTTAAAGCCTACCTTCACTTTTTTCCTAAGTAAAAATAATTGCTGTAGTCATTTTTTTTTTCAGAGCACCTCTCAGCAAACTGTTTTCCATGCTATTTCACATCTGGCCCTTCTCCTCACAGATGTTTCTAGTAGTAAAAATAGCTGAAGAGAAATAAGACTAAGAGATAGCAAGAATCTGAGATTGGAAAGATGCACTGTAATTTATTTTCAGGCTATGGTGCAGATATTATAGAAATATTGTTACCAAGGATCTAGAAATATTTTCCAAACTTTCAGAGCAGTGGTTGTTTAAAATCAGAATCACATGCATGCGGAGTCACCAGTGCGCTTTAATAAGTAATAGCCATGGAATTTACAAGGAAAAGGTGGTGATTACCTTAACTGTCATTGTCATTCACTCATGAAGGTGCTGTATTAATTTCACCTTTCTTTCATTAGAAATTACAAATTTGGTGGGTTAAATAAATACAAGTTTATTATCTTAGAGTTCTGTAGGTCAGATAGTGTGACTTGGATATCACTGGGTTAAGATCAAAGTCGTGGTAGAGATGAATTCTCTTCTGGCGATTCTAAGGGAGGATCTGCTACTTTGCATTGTCTAGCTTCCAGCGGCTGCCAGCATTCCTTGGCTCACGGCTCTCCTCCTTCATTTTCAAAGCCTGTAACAGTAGGTTGAATGCATCTGACTTCATCTCTCTCTTAACTCGTCTCTGCCTCCTCCTTCCACTTTTAAGGATTCTTGCGATTACTTCTGGATAATCCAAAACAATCTTCCTATGTTAAACTCAGCTGATTAGCAATTTTAAATGCAGCTACATCTTTAATTTCCCTTTGCCATGTAGCATGACATATTCACAGACTCTGGGGATAAGGACATGGTAATCTTTGTGGAGGGTACATTTCTTCCTACTACAGATATGAATTTACTATTCATATTGAACGAAAGTTCCTAGTTCAATTCTGTCAATCATAAATGTGTGCTGAGTGATAGCTCTGTAAAACGTCTTACTGAGGAGAGATGATTCTGAGCTCTTTTGATGTCAATGAGAGTTAGCTTTTTAGATACAAAGTCAGCCTTTCTCACTGAAGATATGAATAATGCCAGTTTCCTTTCTTATTCAGCCTAAATCAATGCTCTCCCTAACCTAGCCTAAAACAATAATCTACCCTCAGCTTCCCTTAGTTTCCTAAACAAGCCACATAATCTCTTAATTAAAACTTGAAAGTATTTTTGACTCACTGTTTATCTTATGATAAACATATTTACCTTCATTCAACCACTTTTATTAAATACTTGCTGTGTATTAGAAACATAATAAGAAATAAATATTTCACTCTCTATGAGCTTGTCTTCTATTGTGGATTGGAGGAGAGACCAAAAACTCCAATGTAATAATTTATATATTATGTTAGAAGGCTGTAAAATACTCAAAGAAGGAGATATTTTTAAAAATAGAACATTTTATTTCAGATTCTGAGCTGGGTGTGGAATAGGCTATTGAAATTTTAAACAGAGTGGTCACTGTAGTCTTTTTAAGAAAATAATATTTGGAAAAGAAATCTAGAAGTTGAAGAAGCTGTGTGGGTAGCTGGGAGGAGAGCCTTTTGTGAGAGGAATAGAAATAGACTTCTGAGAATAAAAACCTCGGGGCATCATTTGGCCGGTTTTGGATTGGGTCCCCAGTTTTACATTTATATTATTAGGCCATCTATGACTGATGAGGAATCTAGGATTTGGGAGGTGGAAGAGATTTAGGGGGTCTACCGAAAGGAGAGAGGGGATTCAGAGGTCTCACGGAAATGGCAGCAGCCAAGCGAGACCAGAGGGTGGCCCCAAGGGAGCCAGAGTCATTGAGCCACCGCAGGGGCATGGAGACGCCAACCAAGATGGTCTGGTCCTGTCCAGATTACGGCTGGGGGTCTGGACAGGTTTGCCGGGCACACCAGAAAGAATCCAGACATGTTGAAGCTCCAACTTTTATTTCTCATAACATCCATTTACCACTACCCTAGTGACTCCTCCCCTCTCATCTTCAACTCTTCTGGTCTGTTTCAAGTCTCTCTCTTTTCAGAACCCAAGTAATTTTTCTGAAACCTAAATCCATTGACATCTCTCACCATCTTAGAAAACATCAGAGGCTCCAAATTGCTTTCTGAATTTAGGATAAAGTCATTAATATTGCATTCAACTTCCCTTATGGTCTAGCACCCCTCGACAACTTCCACATTATCTCCACCGACATTTCTGCACATCCCCTCCCAGTGGTATGCACGGTGGGTTTTCCAACTACCCCTCACTTCTCACCCATCCATGACTTTGTTCTTCTCGTTTATTTCATTTATCAAAGCATTTTGCTTTTTCAAAGTCCATTTACAATGGGATTCCTTCTGAGATGTCATTTCTCATCTTCTCAGACAAAATTATCCCCAACCTCAGGATGTTTTTATCTCTATTGTGACTGCACATAGCTATTGTTAAGTTTCTTCAAGCCAAGGATATATTTTATTCATTTTTATATCTTTCTAACATCTAGCACAAATGTTAGAGAGTGAACTGTAAGAGTTTCCTCAAATGAAAAGAATGAAAGAATAAAGGCTGAGAACAGGTAGAATATTGCCTTCTTCCTAAATCTGAAATTCAGAGTAATTTTCAAAAGTAATAAAGGAAAATTTGTTCAAATTGTTATAATGTGACAAACTATTTAGTCAAGTTTTAATCTGTATTTTAATCTAAGTTAATTTATCTTTATTTTTCAAGAAAATTAAAGAAACTCTATTGAGTACATCCTATAGAATTTTACAGTCTTGTAAATTCTTATTTAAACAAGGTGCTATTTGTTTATACACTGCCACTTTATAAATTTTTCGTGTCAGAATTGTTTTAAGCATATTCCTATCTTTCATGTCCTTGATTCCTATTTATGTTTTAAATTAAAGGATATATGACAACTTAAAACAAAAATATACCCGACAAAATAGCAGCTTTGTTTTTATACCAATCAAAGGAGTAGACGAGAAGTGCCAATTAGTAAGCACTTAACATATTTCAGGTGCTCTGCTGAATTCTTTATATCCAATATCTCAATCCTCTAATTTCTATGTAGATATTAACATTACTTATCTGTTTCAAAGATATGAATATTAAAACTCAACTAATACCTTGCCTGAGGTCACACAGCTTCTGAGAGACAAAAGCTCTTCTAGTCAGTAGATCGAGTCCAGAGCCTCTAACCTTTTGCTCACTTCTTGATGATCACCGAGGATCCACTTCAGCAGGGTACTAGGATGACTGACCATAGGCTCAGGATTTTCCATATTTCCTATCCTAGATGAGTGTCCCATAGTCAGAACTTGGGCTATTGGAAGTGCCTGTGAATGAGTACTGATGATGTAATGGCCAGTTATTAATTTTTTCTAGATTACCTGTAAGATTGCTGTAAATGGCAAGAGTGGTTATCATTAGTATTAACTTATTTGTAATGAAATCGGTTATAACACAACAGAATTCTATGGTGTTATTTACTTACTAGATTTATTTTGAATGGCAATTATTTAGTATTTTCTGTTCATTTCAGTGACGAAGTATCTACATAGAATGTAGTACTGGAAAGTTCTTGAGATATTATGTAATCAAGGTGCTTGTTTGGCAGATGAAACCACAGAGGGCCCAAGAGGAGAAATGATCTGTCCAAGGTCAATGTCATTCTGCAGGCTGGGCCCAGAGACAGTCATCTTCCCTCTATGACACATGGCTCATTTTGCTCCCAAAGTCATGCTGGAAACCAGTAACTTACCTAAAGCTAGTTTAATCCTTAGTGGTGATAATTAACGCCCCTAATAACTTAAGTAACTGAACTGCAAGTTTATGCTGGTAAATCTTAGGCAAACAGGAATTCTCATACCAGTTCCCTGTCTGTGTCCAATTTTAGAGATTTGTGTTTCTGTCTCTTCTTTTAAAGTCAGAGTAAGAAATTAGTTTAAACTTTAAGTTATTTATGGTTATTAACTTTACACATAAATTATTAAGCCTGAGTTTTTTTCTTGGTGCCTTCAATATGAAATTTTGTAAAATGTATGTTTCCTCCTTTTGTCCTACTTACAAATACTAATTGATCTTATGCTTCCATTTTATAACTTTTAAACATTTCTCCCTAAAAACTGTTTATTTAGTACTGATATCTAATGTGCCCTTTGTCAGCTTAATTTGTCATTTCAATATTCTTGAATGACATAATACTCAAGAGCTTGGGCTCTGGGGACAAATTCCCCAAGTTTCTCTCCTGTATTCAAAGATGCTCACTGTCTCTGAGACCTTGAAGAATTATCTGACAGAAATGAGGAGAATATCATTGTATAAAGTTCTGGTAAGGATTAAAAAGAAAGTCACATGCAGTGATAAGCACAATGCCTAGTAGTTTATAAGAAGGTAGTAATTTAATGTATAATAATAATTATTGTTAAAATAATTTAAATTGATGACTGACTTTTTTTCCCAAAAGTATTACTAGTATTGCAGTTTTTAAAGAAAAAATATTTAATCATTTGTGAAAGAGTAAGTGAAGGTCAGTACTGGTTATTACTGGAAGACATTCATAAAGTGTCTGTAAATGTAAAGGAAATGGGGAACATTGGCATGCAATCAGAATGGAGTAGCTAATACAGTATTTGTCCATCCACATAAAAATGATAACACTGAACAGGATATACCAGGCAATTGTATTTATACAGTGGTTAGCAGGCACCCCAGCTCTGTGATCCTTGAGAGGGTGGGAACGCATAAACTGAGGCCCATGTCTGCCCAGGCTACCTGCCTGGGAACAACAGCCTGGTGTGACACAGGGAAGTAGAGCCCAAGGGAAGAGTTCTGGGCAAGTGGAAGGTCAGGGCGGCTGACAAGGCTGGCATTTGCAAAGAGTATCAGAAAATAAAGCTGCACAGAGGAGCCTGTGGGAGTCTGACCCTCAGGAAGCGTCGAGGGAAAGGGTCAGGCTTTGGAGTCAGGCTAGCACAGGGAATTTTGGCAGAGAGTTGAGCTACGCATGTATTGTTTAAGGCCCCATGAGGCTGTCAGAAAGTGCCTGCTGTTGAGTTGAGAGATGAGCAGAAACATCAGAAGACAAGGACTGCTGTGACACGTTGGGATTTCAAGCCAGCCACATGAGGAGACCACTTTGGGAACCTCAGGCACTAAGTGGAGAAGTCAGAAATTTGATGACTTAAGATCTGTGCCCTCTCATGTCTTAGGACTAAGGAGAAAGGAAACAAACTCACCTTGACAAAAAATAGAAATGAACCTGGTAGAGTCAAAATTATGTGCCAGTCATTCAACTGCCTGTGAGAAAAACATGTAAAACCCATTCCAGGTGGACACCAGAGTCCATCTCCCCACCATGTCCAGAAAAATCAAGAAAAAAGACAACAATGAGAACAAGCCCTGAAATGACCCGCATGTTGGAGTTTGTTGACAAAGGCTTTAAAGAAACCATTCTAATAGCCTTTCCAAGGACTTCACGGTCATAATGAGGGAAGGGATGGGGACGCTTATGCTATCATGATAGAAAGGCCCCCTCCAGGAGCTGGGGATCTTTGTCCAACAACCCAGACAGCCTCAGGATACTTGGGATACCAAGACCGCCAAGAAGCATGAGACGCTAGCAGAACCATTACCTTGGGGATGGCTGTATCTGGGTGATGATTGGCTACTTTTTGTATGGGTAGGAGATTCTAAAGATGCTTGGGTGGTACTATATGCACAGTTGTTAGTCGCCTACATCCTTAGCTTAAATCACTTATTAGGACTTACTGGCCAGAGTGGGAGGGAGGTCTGCACAACTTATTGGATACTTTCCTGGAGACTTCCTGCCTTTATCTGTTGTAATCAGCATAGTAATCTCCTCCCTCCCCTTGTTGCTTCTCTGACATCACATGGCTGGGCTGCGAGAGCCTGTGGGCTCCTGGTTGTCCACCTGTCTCCCATCACTGTTCACATTATGGCATTTTGCCATTGAGAATATCCCTTATGACCAAAATTATTTGTATTATTACAATCAAGAAGTATTGCACATACTGAATACATTTATTTCACAATGTATTGAATAGTATCAATTGCAAACTCTTCAGTGTGCACAAAGTATAGAATGTACATCAAGTACCATATGACACAATTTATTTTAAGGGTCACATAGTGGAGCCAGTCAATTGACTAGCTACAATACTGTGGCCTGAAAAAGTGTCAACAATGGTGAGTAAACTTGGATAACCCTAAGAAGGGGTCAAAGGGCAAATGTAGTCAAACTGTTAGCAGCAGGTAGGACTAGTGTGCTATGTCATGTGACCTCTTTCTCTGCCAAGCAAAAGGGCCAGCCTTTGGCAGGAGACACTAGCCTGCATTCAGTGGTGACTTTGTGAGAAACATAACATCCTTTTATTTGTAAAAGACAATAGTTTTCCTCTGACTGTTGGAAGGATTGTGTATGGATAATCAGTGCACATAATTCCAAGAAACAGGCTTCTGGATTTTGTCAGAATTTATCAGTCACTACTCTTGGAAGACATATGATAGCACAGTTTAGACTGAGGCTTCTGACCTGCCAACTAGTAGTTCCTAATAAACTTTCGATATCAAAGGGAGAGGCTCTTGTGCTAAATTTTTACCTACCCACTGGTGGAAAATAGCAGAGCAGTTTGGGGCAGTGTTTTCTCTCATGTGTTATGAGCATCTACAATACGAGCAAATGACATATCAATTTCAGCTCTGCAATTTTACCACAGTGTATTGCACTGGCTCAGAGGCCTCACTCGCAGGTCACTTTAACTTTTTGTTTTCCTTTACTGGAAATTTTGCATAGAAAATTTATGTTAAAACACACACCAAGGAGTTTAACCCAGACAGTTCGGGGTTACACCTGCAATCACTAGATACCATCTTATCTCTTTGATTGAGAGCTCAGGGAATTCAGGGGAGTGCAGAGCAGCCTGGCAGGCCAGAGTGGCTGACGCAGAGGAGGGCATCTTTCCTTAGAGATGCTGAGGCTAGGATAATGTGAGGAGAGATTGGGGGAGTGCAAAAGGAGCAGACTCACACCAGGAAGCCCAGAGCAACACTTACTTTGGGTTTTATGGAGCTGACAGCTCAGCGTCACCAAATAAACTCTTAAGAACAACTAAGACAACTTGGAATCCTAGTTTCAATCCTACCTGTTGCTGCTCAGTCTCTAAACAATCACTGACAAGTAGCACGTACGATCTGATCCTGGGGAGTCTTCTCATATCCCCTAACCTCGCCTGTACAGCCCCTTAACAGGTAAGGCATGGTAGGACCTTACTGCTCCCCTCTCCTCCCACTTGGATGAGACCATGGGCCACCATACCCCAGAGAGTCTTATCATGTCCTCTAACCTGGCCCACATAGCCTCTTCTTCCCTTTCTCTAAAGAGGCGGTGGGACATTACTGACCCCACGTTGGGAAGCAAATTTTTCAAGTGGCCCACCAGTGCCTAAGCAGCAGTAGCTACTATATCTGCTCAGGTGGCCTACCATGCTCTCACCATTTTTTCTGGTAAAGACACAGTGAGTCCAATAGGTTGAGATAATTTATTACGTACACAGAAAGCATGAGCAGGATCAGTATGGTATCCACTTTCCACTTTCCACAGGACAACATCAAACAGGAGGAACCTGAAGCTAGAAGACACACTGCGGGGTTGCTCTGTCATGGAGAAGCTAATTCCATGCTGCAGCTAAGCAGTTGGTAGCCTGAAGCTGTTCATTAAATTTAGGGTGAAAGACTGTAAAGGGTGGCAGGTACCTTACTTCACCAGAACTCGAGAGTTGGGTAAGGAATTGCCTCATGGAAGCCTCCCTCAAGATAGGGAGTCTTGTGCAAGATGTGGAAGCTCATAACTGCCTATCGAACCCAGATACATCTGTGCCTAAGATAAACTCTGTGCCAGCATCTCATGCTTCTTATAGGCCTGGTGCCCTAAGTTGCATGAAGAAGTCTGACCTTGGTTCGTGGATGAACTAGCTAAGTGAAAGGCTGACAGAGTGTACTGGGCCCCAAAACTGTGAAGCCACAGAGAAGATATTTAAAAACCATGCATGCAAAGGAAACTGCTCCCTGGGCAGAGGTGCAGACTGAAGGGACTGTCCTGGGAAGCACCCCCCAAAATGCACCTTGCTGCATTTTCGGACTCATGAACAGTAGCCATGGCCTGACAGTATGGTCCAGCAGTGGGAAGACTAGATGCTTAAGACTTCTATACAACAGATATTGTGTCCCCCAAATGATAAATAATTTCTTTCAGTTTTTTGGGGTTTTCAACTCAAAGTCTCGCAGGGCTGCAAGCCCATTGTTATCGGGGCTGCATTCTTATCTGGAGCTCAGGTCCTCTTCAAAGAACATTCAGGCTGTGGGCAAAATTAGTTCCTTGTGATTGTACAGTGCAGATTCTCAGGTCCTACAGGAAATGTTTCTCTGTGGGAAATTCGCAGCAATGTTGTTTGCTTCTTTGAGGACACAAGGAGTGCACCTTCTCTGCAAAAGGGGCCCAGGCCCTCTTTAGTGCTACCGCTTGATTAAGTCAAGATCATCATGATAAAATCTCTTTAAACCAATTGAAAATCACCTAATTTGGCATCTTAGTTGCCTCTAAAAAAGTTCCTTTGCCTTTGCCATATCATTTAACCAATTGCAGGGATGCTATCCCATCATCTTCATTCGTTCTGCTCATCCTCAAAGGAGGAGATTATTCAGGGCATGAGACTTGAGAACAGAAATCCTGGAGGCCACTTTAGAATCTACGTAGTACTGCAGACTTGAGTAGAATTACCAGGTCCTCACTCCCTAGTCATGTGATTTATGTTAGGCAATGTATCCCCTTTGAAACACTTATGTCAGGTGTAAAAAATAAGAACAATAATTTCATGTATGATCATGCTAACATATATAAATTGACTTTCAAAGTCTTCATTTTTCACAATTTGCTTAAAAATGTAGCAGAGTAAGGAATTAGCACAAATTCTGTACATAATGCCTCTCAACCAAAGCCCCCACATATTGAATATTGATGTCATGTTGTTCTGACAAAGTAAGACTTTTAATCCACTTTTATTTATTGATAAATTGAGGTGCCCTTTATTGATATATTTACTAATCACATGAAGTAAGATTTCAGGCATAAATCTAGAACAAAACATTTCTCCCACTCACAGAATCCATTCCTGATATTTAAAATGAGGTAATTGCATATGAGATCTCTAAACCTCTTCCCAACTCTGAATATTTTCAGAATCTAAACTTATATCAAATATGCTTTATACTATCAATAAGTGGAACTTTAGAAACTAGGATAGCACCTCATAAAATCGTCTTTAATTTTTAAATAACACTGACTCTTACTTTAAAGAACTTTAGAGTAGATGAATATTATTACCATCTGATAAATATCTAGATTTTACTAATATAGTTGAACCTAAATCAACTCTATTCCTCTCACTTCTCTGATATGTTCAATTACTTCCTTATATCATACTCGTTCTTTGTAATTTTCTATGGGCCATCTGTCTTATCCCACAGACATATCTGAGCTCATTTGGAATCTAACAGATGAATGCATGATGCTCATAGTAATTGGATAACCTTTTTTAGAAAAGAGTAATAAAATGTTCCAGGCCCAAAATAGAAGAATTATATCTTTCTTGTACTAATGCTTTCCAAATTACTGATCAAAAATTGAAAATATTATATACTGCATACCATTATTATATATAAGCAGAAAGAAATTTAATATAAGTTATTTTTATTAGTCTGAAACAAAGTATCTGCTAGATGTTTGTATTATTATACAAGAGAGCTTCAACTATTTAATTTTTAATAGATTAATAACTCTTTTAAAAGTTCTGATCCAGTTTACCTGTAATTTTATGCATAATCTAGAATTTTTTTAAAAAACATGTATGTATGAAACACAAGCAAGTATTATGGTATCACTAGCGTACATTATGTATGTATTACATAATGTATATTGATTTAAATCTATCTCTCTCTTTAATGATTCACTATTAAACATTCAAGTTACAGTAAAAAGCATGGGCAGGGTGTGGTAGCTCACACTTGTAATCCAAGCACTCTGGGAGGCCAAGGCAGGAGGATGGCTTGAGCCCAGGAGTTTGAGGTTGCTGTGGGCTAGGTTGATGCCATGGCATTTTCGTAACAGAGCGAGACTCTGTTTCAAGAAAAAAAAAAAGCTTTGAGTATGAAAAGATTACCATAAAATAGAAAGGACAGGGATGTTGTAAATTTGACATGTAGGCCTTAATTCAAGATTTCCATTGGAACAATGTAACCTTGAGGAATTTCTTTATCTTGTTTTTCTTGACACTAGTCATTTCATACATAAAATATGATTAACTATACATCATTCACAGAGTTGTTATGAGGAGGAAATAATCTATAATCTAGAAATACACTTGCACAACATTCGACATATTTTACATACTCAATAATGCTATAAATAAAATAAAAATAGTTTATAAAAATACTTTGCAAGTAACTTTGTTTCTTATGTATTTGTTTATTTTGGGGAAAGAGTTGTTTTGTTTTCAGAGCTTCTGACAAGGAGGTTGCCTTAGATTCAGATTTATTGGACTCTATCTCTGAAAAATATCTGCATCAACACAATAGAAAACAATTTAGAAGAGAAAACTTTATCTACAGTAAAAATGGCCAGAATTTCATGTCACGCATTTCAAAGAGTAATCTCAAGACCCAGAATAATTTGGGAAAGAGGAGAGGGACATGGAAACTTATACATTATCATATGCAAGACATAAGAAGAGTTCACAAGGTCCTTAATATGTAAGAAGAGTTCATAAAGTCCTTAATACAAATCTTCAACTTGGTGAATTTGGATTTGAAGACAACACATAAGTCTCATTTTATTCATAATGGAAAATAATGAAGGCAGGGATAAAGGCAATGTTTCATGTTTGTAAGCTATTTTTATTTTGGCAAAATTGATCTCATTTGAAAGGACAAGGTTAAATATTTGACCACAGCAAGCATGGAATCAGGTTTGTAAAGACTAAGTTAAGAGAGGGTTCTCCTTTTCATCCCTGAAGTTAGCATCTCACTGATGGATTCAGAATGAGTATGAGTTGCTGGATTTTAAAAGAAAGGGCAGGTATGCGAAGTTTTGTGTTGTGGATATCCAGAGTTAAATTCTTTTTATGTACTTGAAGAACTAAAAATAACATAAAATTTCACATTCGGTCTTGCAACACAGAATCAAAGAATACAATTCTAAAGTGTTCAGATAAAGAATGAGGGAAAATCTGGAGAAACCATCATTAATGTATTATTTTTATAAAATACAATGACAAAGATATGCAAATTTGTACCAATCCAAAACAGATTTAACAAAATTACAAGCATGATGTACGTACACATGTGTGTAAGCACAGATACTCATGCTCTCAGAAATTAAAAACAACACAGTAGTTAGTGAATATTAAATATTACTGCTATTATTTTTTTCTTTTTTTAAAGACATGAAACATAGAATTCAAAATATTTAGAATCTTAAGAATAAAAAAGAAAAAATATATGTAGCTTAAGAAATATAAAAATGATTTGAAATATAGCTCTATTTCTCTTTAGGAAAATTTAAGAAAAGACATGGACACTATTAAATATTTGATTAAAAATGAATGAAGAAAGCAATACAAGGCAAAAAAGAAAGGAACTGGTAGATCTAAGTATATACATTAAGTAGAAGATAATTCTATTGCAATACTCATTTTGCTTACTCAAAGTGGCTATAAAAAATGTGAAGCAATAACCTGGAGGAGAGGCTTAGAAGAAACTCATCAATTACAAAGGAAATGCACAAAGTGATTGAAGTGATTAGAGAAAAAATGATAAAATTGGAAGACAGACAATTAAATACCTACCTACAGATAACTGGTATAAATTTAAGAAAATGTATTAAATGAAATGTTAAAGACAATAGCAACTATGAAAGAAAACGTTATTGAAATGAAGACACGTATGTGCAGATGAGAAGTACTCACTGTACTTCAGGAAGATGAAATTAACAACTACAACCATATATCATGAGTCATCAATACACTTTGTAGTAAAAGGTGCAACATTGTGCATTACAGGAAATGTTGCAGTTAATTTCAGAAGAAAAATAAATGACCTCTGAATTACTTCTAATTAAAGAAACAATATAAAAGAAATACCTAGCACACTTTGAGGGAAAAAAGTATGTGGCCTAAAAATGTTGTATTTGGTCATGTTTTATTAGTGAATAAAGGCAAGAAAAAGACATTTCAATTGCACAAAAATTAAGTTTTACTGTATATGTAGCTTTACTGAAAAATTGATTTGAAAACATATGCCTATTAATTAAACAATATACAAATGAGAGTAAAGAATATACACATGCAAAAATAAAACCTTTAAAAACTTGTTGTAAGAATTAAATCCATGTAATTACAGATATAAATTTAATTCAATGAGGTAATTATGGTCATAAAACAAGATGCTTATGATATCTTAGAAAAGAATTTGCATAGTGCACAATGAAGGTTGAAATCAAATAACAATAGCCTACTTTTTTTGACTGCTTCTAAGATGCCAGGCAATGTCACAAGACATTGAAAATAATTATAGAAATATGTGAGATTCTTGGCATGGGACAGGAAAATAAAGTCCTCATGGTATGTTTGAAAAACATAGGAAAAGTAATATTTGTATGAAATCGAGTACAGATAAATTTGATAAAATGATTACATGACCTTATTTGATGTGAAGATTTATGTATATTATCCTAGATCTGTTAAATTTTTCCAGGAGTGTAGGTCAGGAATCTGCATTGTAATTAAGCTGCCTAGATAATTTCATGCTCACTAAAATTTGAATAGCATTGTTCTTTTTAATTTTATTTTATTTTTTTTTTCGAGACAGAGTCTCACTCTGTTGCTGGAGCTAGAGTGCCGTGGAGTCAGCCTTAGCCTCCTGAGTAGCTGGGACTACAGGCATGCACCACCATGCCTGGCTAATTTTTTCTATATATTTTTAGTTGTCCAACAAATTTCTTTCTATTTTTTTTTTAGGAGAAAGCCTCTTGCTCTTGCTCAGGCTGGTCTAGAAATTCTGAGTTCAAACTATCCTCCTGCCTCAGCTTCCCAGAGTGTTACGATTACAGGTGTGAGCCACTGGGCCACTACTCTTCTTAATAGGTAGGTAGCTCAATAGGCAACTCAAATAAATAGTAGAAATAATAGACGACTGTATCATACAAGCATCTTGTATACTCAAAAAAAACAAGAAATTTCTCAGAAATAAATACAAAGCCTTTAACCTGGAGTTTGGGCTATGGCAGGATTTGTTTGGTATGAGGGTAGTAAGGACACACCTTTCATTGTGTGGGCTTTAGGAAGTATGAAATAAAACATTCGATGTCCACAAATTTAACAATTCTGCCAAAGCATGGGTATTTAGAGAAAAGTGTCATGAAACACCTTTTCCATTGTCACAGCTGATCCTTCCTTTTCCTAACAATGACATTTATCTACCTCATTGTGTGAAAATTTCATGAATGTGTCTGAATTTCAAATATTTGAGTTTCTCAGCATTAACTCAAATCTTAAAATGATCTTGCATTGACCATCATTTTTAAGATTACAATATTATTTAATTTTACAAAAAGTTATATTTTCTTTAAGCAAAGTATAAATATAAAATGAACTTAAAGTTTTGCCTATTCTTTTTTTGTGATTAATTGATTCAATTCAATAATATGTAGTAAAACTGTCCTTAAATACAAGACATATATGGGAAGCTAAAAATGAATAAGTTCCAGTCCTGCTAAATTAGCCTTGGGCAGAGAATGCACAATTTGCATATTGTTGAAATTCCTCAAATGTAATTTGCTTTAAACAAAAGGACATAAGACTTGGAATATACAATAAAATCTGAGTTAGAGATTAAATTTCTTGCTTTCTAAATATACTGTGTTATAACTTACATTTTATAATTGATGACTAATTGCTAATTAAATAGTAGATACCATAGGAAAATATTTTCTGGCCTGTATACTAAAGTATAGGTCATTTTGACTCAAGGAAATAAATGGCACTTTCTGAACCAAGAATTAATCCATAAGCAAGACTGCAGATACCCTTTTCAGAAATGAATAAATTTCACAGCTTTATTCATGTTTGATCTTGTGCTTTTTTCATATGAAAAAGATGAAGATTGCAAATTCTATAGAAAGTGAAAAGGACCAGAATAATACCAAAGTTTAGAAGTATTATGCAATTTTTCACCAGAGAACTACAAAGATTACTGTTCTACAAACAATAAAATAATTCTTATTTTGCATATGACAGCATTTGTATTGTGACTCAAAAACTCACTAAAGTATTTACACTATTGGCCAAACTCCCATTTTCAATGCGAGACTGCAAATAACATTTTAGATATGATAAACACATGAAGATTTGAGTCTTACAAGGGAGTAAGCATTGAACATTCTTCAGATTTTATTTTCTAGGCAGCTCAAAAGGTTTATTCTGTTTTGTTTTAGACAATTCATCAAATGGAATATCTCATTTAATGTATATAATAACTGTGTCCTTTACATTCTGACAAACACTTTCATTCTATTTTTCTATCTTTGCTTTATTCCTATATGATGTCAGATTCCTCCAACTGCTCATGACTCTGCCATTAGTAATGCTTTTATTTTTGTTTTGTTTATTAGTAATTTTTCTTCCTTTTCTACCTTTTTTTCCCCAAAGAAAGAGTAGAGAAAAAGCTTCAATGAGCCAAGTGAAGCCATGAAAACACTCGGACAGCTAGTCTGACAATTTGGATTGAATTTGTACGTAGGCAGAGTCCTTAATTAACAAACTTATCTGAGAAACATTCGTTCATTCAGAAATTTTTATCTATATCATAACCATGAAAAAGATATGATCACATATTTGGAAAGACTATAAATAATATTAATAATGAACCCAGATTACACAAAAACATATTTAGGAGAAACAAAGAATAACATTTTTCAAAGGGTTTTTACTGTGCAGAAATATGGCACTAGCGCTCTGCATAATTTTGTTAAAACACGACTGTATGAATAGATTGGAAAGGGAACCTCCTGGAGCTCTTACTACAGCCATCGTATAAACACAAGGAAAGTAGCTCACAGAGACTGCAATCAATACTGATCATATAAGTTGGTGTTTCAGTCAACTAAGTTCATAGGAAGTAGTATGGTCTGCTACAAACCTGTTTTCAGATGTCTAAGCAAGCCTAGGATAGACAAAATTAGATTTTTATGAAGTTCAATCATTTTGCCACATTTTCTTCCTTCAGAAAATCATTCTTATACAAAGTTTACTATCCATGCTTTTGAATGAAATAAAAACTGAGTTTGAAGTTATTTGTATGTGAACATAATCAGAACAACTATTTAAACTGACTCGATTTTGTTTCTTTTTGCTTAAACATAGCTTGTTCTAAAATATCCTTGACCACAAAAATCAATATTCTTTAACCTCCTAATCATGTTCTATTAAGTATATAGTAAGGGGTTTAGATTTTAGCTTTGCCTTTTAAAAAAGGATTATGTTTTTATCCATTTCATAAAAATGAAAAAGATATGATAAATCTAGAGATAACTCTTAGAAGATCTAAATTTAATTGAGCTAAAATATATTTAGCACTAGTAAGCAATGTCAACTCATGTAGTATCATCATTTCTGGTATGCGGAAGAGTGCTAGGTCAGCCAACTCGGTCATATGTACACATACATTCTATTTCAAACCTACTCTGGCAATATTGGAAAGTAAATACCACTATCAGAGAGATTATAGCCTAGTGGAAGAGAGAGGGAAAGAGGTAGACAATTATGAGATGGTATTTTGGATGAAAAGTATAGAATACTGGAGAGGATTTGAGGAGTGCTTTCTACACTCATATTTGAGAATCAATCAGAAGTTTCCTTATAGGAGCTGATACCTGGGAATATAAGTGCCTTAGTTTTCTGTTGCTGCATAAAAAACTATCCCCACATTCAGCAGCTTAACACAACACACATTTATTATCTCATAATTTCTGCAGATACTGTGGCACAGGCTCTCCCACAAGTAGGGGGACCAATTCATGAGGTTTGCCCAGAACTTTTCTAATTTTAAACCCAAATTCCTGTATCCCAGGTATCCTCTCACTACCAGGCAAAGTAGAAACTTTTCAAGTACTCACATGGCTGCAATCAAGATACTGATTGGGGCCAAAGTCATTTCAGGGTTCAGCTGGGACAAGATCTGTATCTGAGCTGACTCAGTGATTGTTGACAGGATTCAGTTCCTTTAGGGTTTTGAGACTGAGGTTCTCAATTCCCACAGCCCACTGCCCGAGGCTCCCTCCGTCCCTTGGTAAGTGACTCTTTCCATCAGAGCCAGCCTGTGACAGCCAAGGAGAGAATGCCAGCAAGACCAATCACAGTCTTTTTGTAACAGAATTACAAAAAAGACATTCCATCACTTTTGCCAAATTATGTTTCTCAAAAGCAAGTCACTAACTAAACCCAGCCCACATAAAAAGGATAGGACTAAACAATGGCAAGATCACTGAGATTTGAGCAAGCCATGTAAGAAGCCTTCTACACAAAGGAGAATCACTGAAAGAAGCAGCATCTGAAAGAAGAGCATCTTGTGATGTTAACCAACATGTTTCCTGCAGAACATGTAACCATACATTTATCTGATCGATAATTTGATCAACCAATAAATATCAAAGAAAATTTCATATTCAATTTTCTTTTAAAATGTTACATTACATATAACGAACGGGTAAAAGACTGAGCTTTTGTGTGTGTGCATTTGTGCGTATATATGTTGGGGGAGAGTAAGTTGTTTTGAATGAACTCTTTTTTATTAACTGCTTTTTAAAGTTATTTTTAACTTACAAAATTCCAGACATAAACTATACAATTACAATCTTAAAAAAGAGCAACACTAAAAATAAAGAATAAAAGTCTTCCTGTGGCCTAAGCTTTCCTGCCTTTTCTATTCCCATGATTTCCTCCTGCTTTCTGCCCTTTTCAATCCTTTAATGTGCCCTTTCCACTTCTAGATACTGCTTTTTCCTGTAATATTTCTTCTTCTCCCAAATCCACCTTTAATGCTTTATTCTTATCATCTTTGTTATTCTTTTAGATTTCAGCACAGATATCACTTTGTCAGAATTTTCTGAACTAATAAAACGTTCCTTATTAAACATTCTCACACTTATACATTTCATGCCGTGGCATTTACCACAGTTCTGTGTTTACATTTATGATACAATTATGTATTTAGTTCATGTTTATTCCCTAGAACATTAGCTCTATGTGGGAGCTCACCAGGTTTTCCCTGGGCCTAGACTGTATACATGTCTCGCACAGCGTATACAGCAGTCCCCATCCTTATGCTCAGGGGTATGTTCCAAGCCCTCCCAGTGGATGCCTGAAACCAGGGATAGGACTAAACCCTTTATTTATTATTTTTTTTCCCTATACATGCATACCTATAATAAAGTTTAATTTATAAATGAGGAATGTTAATAGGTTAAAAGAATAGCAAATGATAAGGTAGAATAATTATAACCATATACTATAATAAAATTATGTGAATATGATCTCTCTCTCAAAATTTCTTATTGTACTATACAGTTGATAACTAAAACCATGGAAAGCCGAACTGTGGATACTCAGGGACTACTACATTTTCTTTCAGTATTTGCTGAATGAATGAATAAAAATACCTGTAACAGTCAACTCAGTGTTTCTTTGCTAAATGAATAGCTCCTTTCTGAATGAAAGATCTTGTTTTATTTGTTTTGTATACATTTAGGGAAGGAGTAACTATGTAATGATCTGCAACCTAACTTAATATGTAAACAAACTGCAACTTAACAAGAGTGTATTCTTATAACAAATAGCTGTGTCTAAGGCAATTACTTCAGCTCAGCTTCAGCCAATCACAGGCTGCCAACTGATCAGACCATGTCCATGTAAGGCAAATGCTTCATCATGCCATGCCCAGATGAAAGAAACACTCAGTTGTAACCAATCATGCTATTTGTGCATGTCACTTCTATTTATACATACTGTCTGCCCCATTGCTGGGTGGAGCTCTCTAAACCTCTCTTGGTTCTGAGTGCTGCCTGCTTCCTGAATTATTCTTTGCTTAAATAAACTCAGTTAAATGTAATTTGTCTACAGCTTTTACCAGTAAACCTAAGTTTACACAAAATATAGTTGTTTATTTTCTACAATTTACTATTTTTTATACCATGGTAGAATATTTCTAGTCAACAATGAAAAAAGTTATCCTACTGAATTAATATACTTAAATGCAATTTACTTGAACTATATGCCATGAAATGTAGTAATGGTATATTCTTATTTTGTTCACTTAGATATTGAAACACGCTAATATAAATTAATTTATGCTGTATTCACAGTATTCTTGTGATATTGTTTGGACATGGAAACATCCCCATTTTCTTCCAAAATGTGGATAGTGATGCTCAGGGCAATTAAATAACTAGCCAAAGGTCATGCCGCTTCTGAAAACAAAGTACTTTTTAAAAAGTGTAGATACAATTGAACTCTTCTAGTTTCGTCATACTTCTCTTTTTATTACATAGCTGTTATTTTGGATATGCTAGTGGCTACTTTGTCTTTCACGCCCAGTAGGGCATCATTGTTACAGGCACATGGGACTGGTCAGTAGCCTGTCTTCTGCCTGATTCTACAGTATTTATGCTGCCAACTAGAATTACCACAGGAGGGCACGATGACCTATGAAACTCATTCTTTCTTCGAATGGATTCAAAGAGGGATGAAGAGATGGAAAAAGAAAGAGAGGAAGCAGAGAATAGTTTTAATTAATTAAATTCCAATGATTTTTAATTCTGAAATTACATGCAAGCTGATCAGAAATTTAAACTACTTCTACTCATTAGTCTAGATGAGCATAAATTCTGTTTAGATTTGATATGTAATCTATACAGATTATGAAATTTTTCATAATTTTGAAATTATGAAATTTTTTCATAAATATATTTATTGAAAATATTTGATAGACTTTTACATCCAGAAGATGCTTTCATGTGATTACCATAAAGGTATACATTTGGCCTGGAAGAAACAAAACTGGAATGTTCTTTCCTTTTTCTCTGTCCCATATACTCTTCAGTGTCAACCTCAATTTTCATCTTTACTGGAAGTCTTTTCTTAATGGTATCAGCCCTAAGAGATATTTCCTCCCCCTCAGGAGCATTAATAATTCCATTATGCATCTGTTCATCCCACCTACACCTTGGGTGAGTTTTAGGTGTCAGAAACTGTGCTGGAATGGGGATGAAGATACTGAATACAATTTTTGGCTTGAAGGAACTCAACAACTAGCAGATAAGAGAGAAAAGTAATCTTTAATGGGCATGAGGAGCTTATTAATAATTCTTACTTTACTGATGAGATAACTGCTTCATCAATTTAAGTAATCCAGAAACACACACCAAGGTCAATTTGACTCTCAAGCCTATGTTTTTTTCTTCTAACACTTCAATAAGATCATGGATTTTTAATTCCCTTACAGACCTTTGAGAATCACAGTAGATCCTCAACTCATATATATATATATATGTGTGTGTGTGTGTGTACATATATATGTGTGTACATACATATATATATATGAAATGCAATGGAAATGTATTGACAGCTAATTGATATATATTATAATTCGATTTAGTTCTGTCTGCATTAAAATTTGTTGAGAAATCCCATTGTGATAAGTGACAAAATTCTCTTTTCCTCTTGGCATAAGAAGTAACAATATATAGGACTTTGAAGATATATAATTTTTGCAAATGTATTCATGTAAAACAAAGTCATTAATTAAAATTCAAAAATTATTATTTACTTTATGTGATAAGCTGTGCAAAGAAAGCAAACTTAAAAACTAATTAAATCAACACGATGATCAAATACCAGGAGGACTTCACAGAAGATGCTCTGCTAGAACTGTTTAAAAGGCTTTGGAAGAAACTCTTGTTGAAAAGGGCAGTAAAGACAATTCCAAGAAGAAAATCTGGTACGAGAAATGGCATGCAGATAAAAGCTTAAAATGAGCAATGATACATTTGGGCAATTTACAGTAGCTGGTAGTTAGATTAATTTACAAAATAAGAAAGTACTTGAGGACAGTGATTATTCATTTAAAATTTGTATCTAAATTTTATTAGATAACATCTAAGTAATAAAAAGCTCAACTCCAGTTGTCTGAGGAAAATATATGTGCATAAAATATAAACATATATGCATATAATGTATATGAAAATATACTTTAACCAAGTTATTTATAAACATTTACATTATAAGTCAGGAAGGAAATAACTTACAATGAAATTACAATAAAATAAAGTATCTGAGTAGTCAATGATTGCTCAATGTAGAAAGTAGTTTGAAACCTTTGCAGGAAAAGACATTTAACATCCCCAATAACTATCAGTATTCAGAGTTACGAGAAACTTAAAATTCATCAAGAAAAATTCTTGGTCTTATTAGCTCCAAAAGCTCAGTCTAGCACAGAGAGATGGAAAACATGGATGAGAAATAAATATTATTCAGGAATCATTGTGAGTATCAAAGAATGAGTAGAATTCTGGCCCTGGCTCGATGTCTAGACTAATTTATTTTAACTTTAAAAAACTAAATGCCTTTTGAAAATAGGTTTCAAATAATAAAATTATAATATGTATATATAAATAAATTCGTAAATGTGAAGTTTATAATACCATGGAAATCAGATAAAACATAGCATGATAGAAAGAGGAATGTAATACAGATAAGTTTTCCAGTGATATCTGACAAAAGATTATGTTGATTCAGCATGTTCCTGGAAAAACTAAAATTATTTTTATAATACATGTGGTTTTCATAATATTTGTAGCATTATTAAAGTCAAGCCCGATTAAAGCTTTAAAGACAGCTAAGAGATTAATAACAAAAATGAGCAGACATACAATGTAGTTGGAGGAATAGTTTTCCACCTCCCAGAAAGACCCAGAAGACCAGGGACTTGGAGAACTTGGGGAACTAGCACAGTTAACGAGAACTCGGACACCAGGTTGGTGCTGAACTAGCAGAAGGTACCACAAGCCAAGTGGATACTGCTGAATTACAGAGTTAAAAAACACTTGTTCAGTCAAAAATTAGTCTAATAAGAATCTGACTGAGCTTGTGACTGACGCGATTAAATCTACAGCAGCTAGAGTAGCCTTAGCTGTCAAGGACAACGATGCTTCTTCCTAAGATGATGCTGCCTCTCATTACAGCTTAGATTCTGCATAGAATTTCATCAGAATGAGATTTTACAAGTCTTTCAATACTTGCCCTCACATATCCTTTTTCACGTAATTGTTCTAGGGTAACATTTTCCTAAGGTGACCTTCAGAAGATTATTTCAATAGGATGCTATCAATAGCTACTATGTTGATGGTGTGGGGATTATGGACTTCATCTTAATAATTTTTCCTTGGAAAAATCATTAAAGTTCAGTAGTGTTGGCCAAATGCAAATGACACATGGATCTAAATCTTTAGCTGTCACCTCTGTATACCCCACAGTCAGATGAGAACAACCTGCTCATCATTACTTCATTGTTTTTGAAGTCTGAAGTCCAAATTGAAAAACATCTGTATTTTCTACATTTGTAAATTGCCATTATCTCACTCACCTAGGTATTTTTTTTAATTGTTCTCATGTCCAATCTTCCACTCTGTTCATGACTCAGTTCTTTAGGTTCTTGTCTTGTCAATTCTCGTTTTTTAAAATATCTAAATCTGTAGGCTTCATGCTGTTGTAATTAGCCACTACCTTAATCCAGGCCCTTACAAATTCTCACCTACACAATCTTTAAAGTCTTTCAGTGGAATTATTATGTACCATTTATGCCTGTCCAATGAGCTGAATGCATGATAGCCAGATGGTTGTTTTTAAAGCAGTTGTTAAATTATCTTTCTCTATTACTCAGCTATGTTCATGGACTCTTCGTTACCTATTTAAAGAGGTTCAAATACCCAAGCCAGCCTTTTAGTGACCTCTAGACTCTGTACCTAACTCACACTTCTAACTTTATTTCTCTTTTTTTTGTATGTATCATTTGGGTTGAATGGAAATATTTATCAGAGGCAGAACAACAGAGGAGCACTTGTATTGAGGGAGAGAAAAATATCAGTGATGGTAAATTAAAATAAAAAATAAGTCAGTGAACTTAGGAGAAAGTAAACAGGTCAATAAGAACTTAGGGAGAAACGGCATCTAGCTGAAATGTTAATATTTTACATTGTTGGAACCACACAATTAAGGTTAGTCAAGACAAAATTGGAGTTTGACCACATAGGACAATGAGTCTAGCTGACTGGGCATCCTGTGCCCATTGAGTTACCTAAACAAAAAGAGACTGATTCATTAAAAAGAAAAGAAATCACGTCAAAATAAAGTAAATGGTATTTTCTTTCCAGAACGACAAATTGTGTAGTTATCTAACCTTGAGAGAACATCTGGGGAGAAAATTGGTTAAGTTTTGTCCCACAGAAAAAGATTAAAATTAGGACAGAAAAAATATAAATATTATGTAAAATAGTTAACTTCCACTTTTGGGCTTAAGGTAGCCTCTGAGTGTGGTGCAGACCTATTGGTTCACTCATTGATTGGTCACAATCAGCACAGATAATAAACTATGTGCTTTTCTATACATGTTGTCTATTCTGTTTGTGTTCCATAGAAGAAACCTCAAACTTGCAAATGTGTTAAGCTCGTCTTCCTGGATCCTGGTTGGTTTAGCCTTTCTACTTGCAATAGTAGAAATGAATTGATTAGGTTGGTTTCGTTCCTTTATCCTTGATGAGAGATGGGCTCACTAAGGTTGGAAATGGGCAGTAGGAGTCAGTATTTTGTTTCAGCTGAGCCAAAATATTTTTTTCCTATCTCTAATATCTATCATACCATTTCCATCATCATGTTTTCTCCACATCTTTGTATTTTCAAATACCTTTCACGATTTAAGCCTCAGTTCAAATGTCACAATCTTTATCAGACACCTTGTCAGTATTTTTGAAAGAATAAACTAATTCATAAATAAATACAAAACAATAAATGAATGAATTAATGAACAAATGAGTAAATAGAAAGAGACACCTGAGTTGACAGGAAGTTCTGGTAATAATATAAAACTGTACTTATGATGTCTCAGATTTTTGTAAAAGTTTCCAATAAATATGAAACATTGTCTTAAGATTCTGAGTTAGAGAGAATAAAACTGTTTCTATGTCTTAGAGATAGATAGATTGATTGATAGATAATATCTCAGTGTTATCAAAAAAATAAAGACAGATTTTTATGAATAATCTATGAAGGAAGACATAATTTTATTTCCAATGTAAGAAAAGAATTAAGGAACATATGAGCTGAATTTTGAATGGGTGGATAAAAATATCTGTGAGGGTTAGTGGGGGTTTATTGAGTGGTAGCACAAGTAGAGGTTTATTTTGGAAACTAAAATATTAACACTGAAGAAAATGTCTAAAGAATTTTCTCAAATAAATGTGTTAACATATCAATAAAGAGTAAAGAGTAGCACTATATAAATATGTAAGATATTGATATTTACCTACCTTGTAAAATAATTTAGTTCCATAGAATTAAAACTAAGTGTTGAGAGAAAATCTAGCGAAACACACAACTTAACAGTCAAGACAATTGCCATTGTTATAATATCCCTTGTTTATTCCTTTATCTCATCATAACATAATTTAAAAAGAGATTCTAAATTTAAATCTATAAAATCATAATCTTATCATTTGCACCTGCAACTTTCACTAGATAGACATATACAAGCATTTGTAAATAGAATTTGGATGTCACCCTGCCTTATTCGCAAATTCCTGGTACTTTTGAGCAATTTAACTTTATAAACATATTTAGAAATCAATTTATATTCTATTTTGAAAATATATTAGTGTCTTTCTCCCTAAAGTCAGAAAAAATAATTTGTTCTGACTTCACGGCAGTGAATAAATGAAACTGATTTGTAAATATAAGTTTAAGTTAACTCACAAGCCATATGATTTTCATTGACCAGGAGCCAGGCAGGAGGGAGAAAATTTAATACACAAAGTATATGAAAATATATAAGTAGAAGAAAAAATTTATTGTAATGACAGCGTGGGGGAGAAACTAAATTAACAATGTGTGCTTGAAGCTTTTGAATAATTGAGAAAAACTTGGGTTTTTTGCATGCTTTCTTATATTCTGTCTTAAATAGTGTCAAGGGACAAAGATATCATCTCATTCAAAACTCAAATAAGGATAAAATATGAATTTTCTCTGAATGTGAGTAGCCCAATGAAGAGGCATACCAGAATGGAAAGAACACTGTGATTTTAGGAGTATGGGCGCACATAATGTAAGTTCAAACCCTGCATCCAACATCTTCTAGTTGGAGATGCAAAGCAAGAAACTTTGTCTTTTTGAGTGTCAATTCTACCTCACAAGTTTTTATGAATATTATTAAAAGTGCCTACTATAGATCTGAGATGTCACTCCATCAATATCAGGTGAATCTGAATGTAGTATCAATTTTAATATTTACTTTTATCCTTATATTAATATTTACAACTATATGCTAATTTTAAACTTTCACGGTAACTTGCTGCAGATCCTTGACAGTAAGCTTCTGTCATTTTCAACTTTTTGTGCCATACTGCACATTTTTATATGTAGTAAATAATGTGGTCCTGGGATGTTTATTGCCTCTATGACAATTATAGATAAGGTTGATAAAATACTAAAGTTTGAATTAGACAAATAGAGAAATTATTTGCATCCAATTCAGAGCATTCTGACAGTTATGGTCTGTCACCTGGCTCGCTTGTTGCAGACCATTTATCTCACAAACATCAATGAAAATATATACACAGTAGACGTGAAGAATCTGCTTAATGGCACTGGAGAACCTACCAAGACATTTAGAAATTGCCAGGCCAGGGTCCACATAGAAGGCAAGAAGGAGGAATGAGCCAGGTCTTTTAGGGCCCTTTTGCCCATTGGTGGTTGCCAATTATGATAGCAAAATAGAGCTGAGAGGTGGGAGAGGTAGGCGGTGCTTTCTACAGTCTTGCAAAACCTGGAAGCAGGTGAGCTCAGAGACTTCCAGGGAGATGATGATTTGGTTTAAGAAAAAAAAAAAAAGTCAGACTTTGGCTTCCAAAAGGGCTACACTTTAGGGAGAAAAGGTGAACCAAAAATTGACCTCTCTCAAATAATTTAGCTGAATCTAAAACCTCAAAGGATTGGTTTAACAAAATATTAGATACAGATGAACAGAACATTTGTTAACTGAAAATAGATGAAAAGAATATATCCACACTCAAGTGAAGAGAAAGAAAATTATATATAATATAGAAAAGAGCAGAGGAGATATATGTGACATGATAAGAACTGACATATGAGTAATTTGACTCAGAAGGAGAAAAGAGAGTGTCAAAATAATAGGAATATTTTGGGCATGCTATCAAGACAGAGAATTTCTCTTTTCTAGAGAACTGTTTTTTGTTCACATTCTGACAGTGATAGACCTAGAGCCACATGCAAATGACTAGTTTTAAGCCATAAAAGAGGAGGGACATGAAAATTACTGCTCTTTTCTCTCTGCCTAAGTCCTCTCACCTCTCCTCTCTGCTGGTGGCAGTGGGTGAAAGGCAGGGGTAAGGTCAACACTGATAAAGTTCTCATTCCCTACAGGAATTCAGTGATGTGGACTAAAGAGTTCAGGGGAAGACATTGTTGGAAAATGCGTTGTTCTATTTTTAGATTATAAATTACTCTGATTAGCTAATTTAACATGACCAGAAAATAAAGTATCGTTCATACTTTCACATTTTCCTGCATACTCTGGGTAAGAATTACAATGTTTGATTTGGAAGCCAGGGTTCACACAAGCAGCACAATGGATGGTGAAGCAACCTGAGTAATTATGTAGCCCGACATTAAATAAAATTGCACTGCATATGGGATTCATGCTAAATGAATAGGTTTTAGCTGCTCTTGCCACAAAAGCAAAAAAGGGCAATTAAGTTAAATGATGGATATATTCATTTGCTTTATTCTAGTAACCTTTTCACTACCTCTGTTTACATATATTCAACAGCCATCATGTTGTATACCCTAAATATATACAATACAATTTATTAAAATAAAAATATAAATGGAATTAGACAACCAAAGAGACTAGAAAATCTACATTGTTTTAATATAAATATATTTTGAAAAACCATGGGATTATAAATAAATACAGTCTGACTCTCCCTTTTTGGCTGTGGGAGACATAAATTTTGATAATAAAAAACCTTAAGTGATGATCATTAGGCCTGAACAGGAAACAATGATGTCTAGACAAATGAAAAAATCTTCACACACACTGAGTGCAATTAACAAATACATAAATACTTCATATCTTCTCATTATTTTAAATATCAGTTAATAAATAACTGTACCTCATTTGATCCCATAAAGTTACAATAGATTTTTAAATCAAATGATCTATATACACAATGGCCTTTCAAAAATTATAAGGCAAATATTTGTATGTAGTGGGTTGGCTCTGTAGGTTGAAATGGAATAAGTGTTCCAACAGTCATTTAAGGTTCCTACATTATTTACAAAGGGATTAAAGTATTAATTTATATCTTCACTGTAACCAACTAAGAGAATAATAAACAAATGTAGTACTAAGCACAAAAAGGGAAAATATAGAATCATAAAAGTAATTCTTAGTCAAAATGCTATGGTCTGAATGTTTGTATTTCCCCAAAATTCCTGTGTTGAAATCCTTACTCCCAAGGTGATGGTATTAGGAGCTGAGGAATTTTGGGGGGAGGTAATAAGTTCATGAAGGTAGCACTCTCATAAACGGAATTAATATCCTTATGAAATAGGCCCAAGGGAGTCAGTTTACTCCATCCATTATGTGAGGACACCAGATGCCAAATCTGTTGGCACTGTGATCTGGGACTTCCCAGCCTTCAGAACTGTGAGAAATAAATTTACGTTATTTATAACCTATCCAGTTCATGCTATTTTGGTATAGCAGCCTGAATGGACTAAGACAGAAAATAAAGGTTAAAAAAAGGGCGGAGGGAGAAGGACATAGAATAAGTAGACTGAATTTCTTGTTTTCTAACTGTAGTTAAGGCAGTAGACACAAGTCTAATAATTTCAATGATTATATCAATTGTGAATGAGAAGTATACTACTTAAGGCAAATACTTAAAATGAAATAAAAAGGAAAAAATCCAATCATAGATTCCTGGGAAATTATGTACCTTAAATACAATGATTGCAGTGGATACTGTTTTGCTCCACTCAGATGCCCTGTTCCTGCCTTTGTACTCATTTCCAACTGCTGTAGACCAACAACTAGATCCTGCACTGGAATTTACCCTTGAACACAAGGAGCTGCCTTGCCTAAGGTTACACCACCTGTCTCTCAGAGGTGGCCCTTGGTTAGTGATTAGTTCTTGAGAAATCTTGGCTTCTTCACCTTAATTTAGACAACTAGGAAGATTCAACCTACCTTCAAAGTTCCTTGAAGAATCATCTAGGCCCCAGTTGTAACCACATTTTAGTCATCTTCTTCCTCTAATGAATTTTGTCTTAATCACTTCTTTATAGACAAGTTTTTGAGTGCACTCCCCACCAAATATAGATGCAACCATTTTTCTCAGAGTCTCTTTCCAGGGTGCCTAATCTGAGACAGAATAGTTGAAAGTAAAATGATAGAAAAATATTAACTATCGATGTTAACTAAAAAGAAGTTAATGGAGCTAGTCTGATATGGAACAAAGAAAACCTCAGGGCAAGCAGCATGGCCAGACATTAAAATAGAGAATATTTTATAATGATAAAAGTCAATTAATCAGGAAGATGTAAAATTTTTAAAATTTTCCTGAATCTAAAGACATATCCTTAAAATATGTTAAGTAAAATATGACAGAAACAAGGAGGAGAAAAATCCATAGTCATAGTGAAAGTTTTAACACATTTTTTTTAGTAACCTATAGAACAAGAAGACAAATTCTGTAAGGATTTAGGAAATTTGATCTAGAACCTAAAACCCTACAAAGGAAGAACACATGTATTTTTCAAATTAATATGAAAGTGTTACAAAAATGACTATCTGCTGGACAGAGATCAAATTTGAACACATTTTAAAAGACTGGATTTATTCCAAGGAGTTATTTGACCAAAATAATGTGTACTATGGAATATATGGTTTATTTATAATGTTAAAATCTTAGAAAATTCCTCACACATAATCAGAAAAAAAGAGCAAATAATATGATCATCTTAATATATGAAAATAAGTTTGAGCTAGAATTGTAAACATTCAATAATGTGAGTTACCATGGTTCTTATGGGGTGAGAATGCATGAAATGAGGTTAATGGATCAAGTCCTAAAATATTATGTTCTTGATTTGAAAGCTTATGGTAGAAATATAGGTAGGTGTTAAAGTATTTCAAGCTGAGAATTGGCAGAATTGGATGATTTTTTTTCTTTTCTTTTTGAAATCAACAAAGATTGGAAGGGGTGGAATTTGGAGACTATTTCAGTAAAGCATAGAAGCTAATAAGCACATGCATTAGAGCTGTTTGGCACCAAGGTTGTCATTCTCTCTCCAAGCAATGAATACTTTCTGTCTACAAGGTGAAATGTCCTACATAGACCACAGTCTCTAATTGCAGCTGTAGGAAGCATTGGTAAATACAATCCAATCTCTTCTTAGATAATTGAGAATTGATCATAGGGGACTTAGGTGAGTTGTTTAAAATTAAAATAATTTTATGATTCTTTACAAATTTATTTTAGACTATGCTAATTTGTAAGTTTTTACAAAATGATACTGAAAATGATAGATAATATTATAACTAATCCTCGTGCACTCAGATCCCCAAGAAAAAGTCTATGATCTCAGATATTTTAAATAAGTAAATAATTACAAATAGGATTTAAATCTTCTTATTTCTGATTCTCAGTTCTATACTACTTCATCCTTCCCTAAAGGAAAACTTTGCTCACAAATTTTGTGTGTCCTTCCAAACCATAATTTTGAAACAAAACTAAGAGAATTACAGGTATAAACATATTAATCTTCCATAGTAATGTTCCTTTTCCGTCCTACTATGGCTATTTCTCTTTCTTCTCCATTTTTTCAGTCCACCCTCTCTGAACTTTACTTTTCTTATTTCTAACTTATTTTTTAAACTTCAAACATTTTTTGTTGTGTTGATTATTGTTTTTCTAAAGTTTTGTTTTTATTTTATTATTTTTTTATTGATCTCAATTGTTATTTTCCAGTTTTAGTCAGTAATAATTGCATGTAAAGGTAAACATTTATTTCTAAATACAAATTTTGATATATAATATGCTCATTGAATGTTAAGCTCTATATAATATTTGCTTTCTATTATTATTTCCTCTTGCTTCAAACTGTTTTTATGAAATGTAACACAAATTTAGAAAAGTTTACATTAGGAAATGCAAAGTTCAGTTCATTTATCACCACATGAACAACTAAGTAAGCACAACACAGATCAGGAACCAGAACATTCCCAACACCCTAAACATCTTCTTTATTTCTCCCAGATGTTAACTCTCTGGCACTTTGAGGTAACCATTCTCTTGTTAGGGCTTCATTATCTTTCTGTATTATTTTACCATCTAATTACATTTTCTTAGACACAATAGTTCGGCGATATTCTTTTAGATGTGTTTTTTGTGCACTTGTTTATGAATTTCTTTTGGATATATATCTCCGAGTAAAATTATAAGGTTGTAAAGAACATGTATCTTCAAATACATTTAATAATATTAAATTTCTTCTAGATTGTTTTAACAACTTACAATTACTATGGAAGTTCCTGAGAGTTTCATTTATGCCACATCCTCTTTTCCAATTACCAGTATTATCAAATTTCTTGTCAATTGTATTTCTAGCCTTCTGTTGGAGGAAGTAGTATTATCTTGTTGTGGTTTTAATTTACATTCCCCTAATGACTTTGGAGTATATTTTCATATATTTGTTCTTATTGTCATGGGCCATATAACAAACTTTTTGGCAACAATGGACACCATATATGAAGGTTGTCCCATAAGATTACAATGGGATTGAAAATTTCCTATCGCCTAGTGACATTGTAGCTGTTCTGATGTCATAATGCAATTACTTATTTTCTTATAAATTTAGTGTAAACTAAGTGTACAGTGTTTATAAAGTCTACAGTAGTGTACAGTAATGTCCTAGGCCTTAAAATGCACTTGTCACACACTCACTGATTCACCCAAAGCAACTTACAGTTCTGCAAGCTCCATTCATTGTAAATGCCCTCTAAAGGTGTAGCATTTTTTTTATCTTTTATACTATATTTTTGTTGTACTTTTTCTATGTTTAGATATATAAGTACTTACCATTGTATTACAATTGCCTACAGTGTTCGGTACAGTAACATGCTGTTCAGGTTTGTAGCCTAGGAGCAATAGGCTACACCATGTAGTCCAGGTGTGTAGTAGGCTATACTATCTGGGTGTGTGTAAGTGAACTCTATGATGTTTGCACAATGATAATATCCCCTAAGGATGCATTTGTCAGAATGAGTCCCAGTTGCTAAGTGGTGCATGACTGAATTTGTATCTTCATTTGTGAAGTGCTGTTCAATTGCATTGTGCCTGTTTTTTTACTAGGTGGCCTTTTTCTTAACGACTTGAGGAATTTACATATGGTAAATACAAACTCTTTATCAATTATATGAGTTACAAATACATTCTCAGATTAATGTTTTAAGCAAAAATATCTTTATTTTAATGTTATCAAAATTTATCAATTTTCTCTTACTAATAATTTTATTTCTCATTTAAGAAATATTTTCCTATACAAAAGTCTAAAAGTATTTTTATGTATTGTCTTCCTGAAGCTTTTTTTCACCTTAACATTCAGATCTACATTCCAATGGAATTGATTTCTATACAAACTGTCAATATGGGTATGTACATGAATATCAAATATTCCCAGCACTATTTAATAAAAAACACTGTTCCTTTCCCTCTACTCTCTGAAACCACATTTTTTCATAAATCAAATATTCATACAGGTGTGGTATCTTTCTGGGCTTATAATTTTGTTCCTTTGTTCTAGTTGTCTATTTCTGCACAAATACCACATTGTTGTAATTATAGTAACTTCAAAATGATTCTTAACATACATTAGGATCAATTCTTTTTATTTTGTTCTTTTTATTCAAGATTATCTTGGTTATTCTTGGTCCTTTGCATTTCTATATAATATTTAGAATCAGCCTGGAAAGATCAACAAACTTTCATGTTAGAGATTTGATTGGATAAATCCTGTAGGTTTTGGATAAAAAATGATATTATTATGATATTGAGCCTTTCAATATATTAAAATCATATATTCCTCAATTTATGTAGGGTTTTTGGAGGGAGTAGGGAGTAGCAACTAAGAAAGGCAAACTGATCTTGTATCCAACAAATTTGTTTCCAACCTTGATTTGTTGTAATAATTATCCCCAAGTGCTTTCGATATTCTACTTACATAATGATATTGTCTACAAATAATATGACAGTTTTATGTTATGCTTCAATACCGTTAACTTTTGGTTTTTTGCCTTCTCTTAATGGACTAGCCAGGACCCCAAATAAGTATTGAATAAAGGAGGATACTGTGCCCATCCTTTTCTTGTTTCTGATGTCAGAGAAAATGCTTTTAACATTCCAACATCAAATATTATCCTTTCTCTTTTTCATTTCCTGGAGCTACCCTTGCATCAGAATGAAAATATTCTTTGCTTTTAATTACAAATGGGCATTTATGCTTATAACTGATTGTTCTGTATCCATTGAGATAATCCTTGATTTTTCTCTATTATTATTTTTCTCTGTTATTTCTAAAGTATAATAGTAAATTACAATGATTTTTAAAGTAACTCTAACCTACTTTCATAACTAAACACAATTTTTGCTGGATTTTCCTTTGTATTATTTTCTTTAAGATTTTAAAATTATATTTGTGAATGTAACAGGCCTGTAATATTTCTTTTGTAAGACCCGTGTCATGTGTTTTTTAATCAACACTACGGTGACATGAAAACAAACAAAAACCTTGACCTTAATAGGCAGAATTTTCCATTAAAAAAATTATCTAGAAGAATGTGAAATTTGGAATTTTGTTTTCTTCCTTAACAGTTTAGTATTAATAAAATTTTCAGGTGAAGCTATCTGTGCCAGAAGTTTTTTGGGGAATGATTCTAATTAAAAATACTATTTTATTTAAGATTGTACCAATTATCTATTTAAATTTCATGATGATATAAGATTAATACCATTTTTATTGCACACAGTAGCAAAACTGCCCTTAGACTAAGCAAGGAGGAACTCTGCCTGTAGGTCTGCATATGATGACCCAATGCATCCTCCTCTCTCTGGACTGGCCTAGTGTTAAACCTTGAAAGTCCCTGCGTCCTGGGAAATGTTTCTACCTGGTACAAACCATGAAAGTTAGTTACCATAATATTACCTACTTGGTAACTCTAAGGACTATGGAGATCTATATATCAAGCATAATAGCTATGAAATTGATTTAAGAATGAAAAGAAAAAGAGAAAAACAAAAACATTGCAAAGTTTAATAATAGATACTTTTGAAAAGGGAAATGAGATACATGTTGTGCCTAAAGTATAAGAAAATAAAGTAAATAAATTTATCTTTTAATAATCTAAGAACAAGTTTCTGAAACTGCACAGTGTCTTACATCTATATAATCAAAGACACAGTGTGCTGAGAACACTCACCTAGAATGAGTAACAATACGAAAATCCTAACTAAGTTATTCAATCAAAAAAAGAAAGTACTCAGTATCTTCCCCCCCAAAAAAAAGAAAGAAAGAAAAAGAAAAAGAAAGGTGACATATCTATAGAAATTAATCTAAGATTTAATGCAATTTGAATAAAAATTCTATTCTTTTAAATTCAAATTGGCAATCTCATTCCAAATTTTATAGGGTTGAGCAAAAATTATAAAGAGTTGAGACACTCCTAAAAAATAATCAGACAGGCTAATAACTAATATGAAACTGTAAAAATTAAAGTATTTTGGTATACGGGTAGTTGTATTTAAGTACACTAATAGAGCAGACCCCAAGGTAGTACTCACCCATATATGGAAACTTGGTTATAATAGGAATAAATGGGAAAATGTTGAGCTCATCAGCAAATGGTGCTAACAAACATGAACTGCAGAGTCTTGGAAAAATAGCTGATTCTAGGGTCAAAGTAAAATAGGTCCAAGATGAGCCTGGAATATTCTGTCATGACAGAAAGTCAGATGGGAGCACTGTGCAAACGTACAGAAGCCACACTGAAGAGGTTTCCAGGCTCTCATGGGCCAAATTTGGGGGAATTTGAATACCAAAATAATTAAGACCAGTCACAAATTATAAATCATCAAATATAGGCATTTATGAATATTCTGTAACAAGTAGATAAAAATAGATACATAAAAAGATAAATGCATACATATATACATGTGTATAGGAAAATGGAAGGCACTTGGTTATGGAAGAATACTGAAAGCTAGCTACAAAATGTGGAATGAGTCTGAGAACTGGAAAATCATCATATTGCAGTCATGTTGGTAAAGTTTAATTCAGGCAAGAATCATCAGTGGATGTTGTGTACAGGGAGACATTTTTATGTGATTAGAATCTTTGCAGGGGGTTAAAGTGTTCTTCCATTGATTGTCTTATATGAGTTGAGAATGAGATTAAAAACAGCATTAAAAAACTTAAGTGGACAGTGTAGAATTGGGGCCACACTTTAACTGGGTGATTAAAGTTAGTATCATCAATAATCATCATATGTCTCCAGGTGTGAAACCTTGAGACACATCATACATGTATAAACTCACCCTAGTCAAGAGAAAACATCACAAAGTGAGGATTGTTTTTCGCAAACATAAAAAGCGGAGGGAGAGTGCTGAACCCTGTCTTCTTCAAGCATGTCCATGTTACTAGAGACAAAGAAAAGCTTTGGGAATGTTACAAGAGATTTGACAACCCTGCAATATTCAATCCAGAGATTAGATTCTGTTACTAGCATGGGAAAATGCTGTACATAACAGGATTAGGGCACCTGAGAAAAGTAGAATAAGGGTAATAAACTAGACAGAAGTATTGAGTCAATGTGAAGTTACGAATTTGATAACTACTGTAGTTATGTAAGATGACATCTCCATTCTTGGGAAATATACATAGAAGTATTTAGAGGTAAAGAGCCATGATAAATCTAATTTCCACAAATACATGTATCTGCTTATACGTGTTAAAGAAGAATGTATATAATTCTGTAGTTTGGAGGTAGAATGTACTGTAAATGCCTGCTAGGTTCATTCATTCGAGAGTCCTTATTAAGTCCAGTGTTTCTTTGTTGACTTTCTGCCTCAGTGATTCGCCTAATGCTGTCAGTAGAGTGTTGAGGTACTCAACTAATATTGTATTGCTATTTCTTTTTTTAATATATATATTTTTAATTTCAAACTTTTAAGGGGGTACAAATGTTTTAGGTTACATGGATTGCTTTTTTCTATTTCTTTCTGTAAGTGTACTGGTATAGGTTTTAAGAATCTGGGAGCTCCAGTGTTAGGTGCATATATATTTAGGATTGTTGTATCTTCTTGTTGAATTGATCCTTTCATCATTATATAATGATTTTTTTGTCTTTTTTTATAACTGTTGTTGAATTAAGGTCTACCTTATCTGATAAGATATCTACTCCTGCTTACTTTCAGTTTTCATTTGTATCAATTTTTTTCACCCTTTTACCTTGAGTCTATCAGAATCTTTACAAGTGAAATGGGTCATTTAGAGAGAGCAAATACTTGGGTTGTAATTTTTTATCCATTCCATCATCTTTATATTTTCAGTGTATCATTTAGACCATTTACATTCATAGTTATTATTGGTACATGAGATACCATTCCTGTCATCATGTTGTTTCGTAGTTGCTTTGTTTTCTCCCTTGTGTTACTGTTCTACAAGAGCTGGTAGTTTTTGACTTTTGAGTGTTTTTATACTGGTGAGTATCAACATTTTGTTTTGATGTTTAGAACCCCTTTAAGTGTTTCTTGTAAGGCTTTTCTAGTGACAAATTCCATTAGTGTTTGCTTTTCTAGGAGAGAGTTTATTTCTCCTTCATTTATGAAACTTAGTTTTGCAGAACACAAAATTCTTGGCTAGCAGCTATTCTGTTTAAGAAGACTAAAGATGGGACCCCAATTCATTCTGATTGTAAGATGTCTGTTGAGAGGTCTTCTGTTTGTCTGATGGGTTTTCCTTTGTAAGATACCTGATGCTTTCATCTCACTGCTGGGAGGATTTTCTCCTTCATGTTGACTTTGGACAGTTTGATGTCTATGTGCCTTGGTGATGTGCTTTTTGCAATGAGTCTTCTGGGAGTTTGTTGAGCTGCTTGTATCTAAATCTCTAATGAGTCTGGTGAAGTTTTCCTCCATTATTCCCTCAAATAGATTTTCTAAGCTTTTTGCTTTTATTCCATCTCCCTCAAGGACATCTGTGATTCTTGTATTGGGCATTTTACATAATGTCATTTTTCCCAAATATTTTGTTCATTTCTTTTGATTCTTTTTTTCTTTATTTTTGGCTGACTCATTTAATTCAAAATACCTGTCTGTAAAGCTCTGAAATTCCTTATTTGGCATGGTCTATTCTATTGCTTAAGCTTTCAACTGCATTTTGCAAATATATCAATGCATCTTTAATTTTCAAAAGTTCTGATCATTTTTAAAAAATATAACTATCTTTTTAGTAAATTTTTTATTACTACCTACATTATTATTATTATGTTGCTTTATTGTTTTTGTTTTCAACTTTCTCTTGAATTTCATTGAGCTTCCTTACAATCCATGTGCTGACTTCTTTATCTGTCATTTCAGTATTTTCCTTTTGGTAGGGCTCCATTGATAGAGAGTGACATTTTGGGGGTGTCAATACAATCTGTTTGTTCAGGTTGCCAGAGTTCTTCTGCTGGTTCTTTCTCATCTGAAGAAGCTGTTCCTTCTAATTTTTTATTTTACTTTCATTTGGGTGGAACTTTTTTTACTTTTTCCTTTTTAAATTTTATTTATTTATTCCTTTTCATTTTTTCCCTTGACGGTATACTTTAAATTATGTTGTGCTTGTTCGATTTGGAGTACTTTCACCACGGAGCCAAGGCTCTGCATGCGTTCCAAAGACTCAGTAGTCTTTGTCCAGTGTCTTTCTCAGATGCTGGTTTCAGCAGAAAAAGTACTAAGATGCAGTTAGACTACCAGACCAGTGGGCGCCTCTGATGTGTAAGAGGCGTCTGCAGGAGCCTGGCTGCGCTTCCTTTCCGCGTGCCCTGGCCGTGGGGTGGCCGGTGGAGCGCCTGCTCATCCCTCGGTGGAGGGAGGCCGAGGCCAGGCGGAGCTGGGTCACCTAGCTCCCCCTCCTGCACTGCAGTAACGGAAAGAAGTACCAGCTCTGATGAGGGTGGCGGGGGAGCTTGTGCTGAATTTCACCGAGGTCTCCACTGGGGGTAGGGGATAACCCAGCTTCTCAGCCTGGGTAGCAGGATAAGCTGTCTCCTCCCCTATCGCACCGCTGTCCTGGGACTTGTGACTTTCAGTTCACATAGACGCTTTTTCCTCCAGGCTGGAATGTAGCTGAGGGCCCCAGTGAGGGACTGATGCACAGACCTCTGCCTGGATGACTTCGGGGCACAACTTCTCTGGGCCCCCAACAGGCTGCTGTTCTGCTTGCCTGTGCTCCTCTGTAGGAATCTGTGGCTTTTTAGAGGAAAAGGTGCGGGCCCCACCTCCGTGCAAGTCAGGTTGTGGTTGGTATGCCATGGGGGGGTGGGAGGAGGTGCTGCCAAATGACCTTGATTGAACATCCCCTGGTGCACCCGCCAGTCCACACTGGGAACAGCTGCAGCTGCAGCAGTGGGTGGGGGAAGGGAGGAAGAGAAGAAGGCTTCTCCTAATGGAGGAGAACTGGCGCCTTGGTCCCATTTGTCCTAAGGGGCCCATCGGCATGTCGCACTCTGCTATCACCTGGCGACAGTCCTCCTTGGGTGTCCACATTCTGGGAATCCCATGGTTCCCCTAGGACTCACCGGCTTCCTGAGGTTGTTGTAGTCGAAGTGGGTGATGGGGAGTGTTTACTGTATATCCATAGATGTGAAGACCCAAAGGCTGAAATTCCTTGTTAGGGCAGCTGGGAAAACGCTGCCTCTCTATGAAGGACGTACAGGATGGTGTGTGAGGCACAATGAGAAGATACAAAGCATAAAAGGAGATGATATGGTACCATGTTTCAGATTTAGATTTCTGGAGTCACACAAGTTACCCCGGCAAACTACTAGAAAATAATGTTCTTTTGCTGTATAGTAAATGAGTTGATAAAGTTTCAGAAAGCTCTTTCATATTGAAAAATGTTGTGTTTGGGTTTGATTTTACATCTGAAAAAGTCATTAGTTGAGAATAAAATGTGGGAAATGAGCCACACCCACCATGCAAAACCCAGGTGTGGTGAGCACAGTATTATTGGCGGTACAGCCCCCCATTACAAGCTCAGGATTGGCTGTCCCACGGTGCACCCACACTAAACCCTCATGGGATCAGATGCCGATATCCGGGTAAATGTTTACTTAAAAGAATGGATAAATAGTGCTGAAAGAAATTCCAAATTCACTTGGAAAAAAATGAACTTTATCCTTATTGCACGTAACATACACTAACTGCATTGGTATTAAAGCCTTAATATGAAAGGAAACATCATAAAATTTATATGAGAATATACATTTTAGAGAATTTACATTTTTATGGCTGTAAATATTTCATTCTAAGGAATGTAGGCTAAAGAAACTTTTGCATGTCTATCAAGAAACATGAACAAGTATGTTTAAATATTCTGAGCTGCCTGATGGTAGGCACATAAATAAAACAAAAAAGAAAGCAATTCAAACTTCATTACCAATAAAATGAATGATTTGTGGAATATATACTCAATGTAATAATATACTACATGTAAAATATGTGTTTTTAAGCTACTGTGCCTATAATTGTGTGGTTGGATGGATCTTAGGAACACAGGTTAAGGAAAAGAAAAAACAAGTTACAGAGAATTTATTCAGTATTATTTTAATTATATGAAACTCAGACTGTACACATATGTGCATGCACATGCATTTATTGTGGAATAGCATGAAAGCATTCATGGTAAAACTATAGAGAAAAATATAAATCACAGGGAGATGGAGATATGTGAAAGGAAGAGAAGGAAGTTAATACATTTATAGAGAGGCACACAGGAGTTTCAAAGGTAATGATAAAATATTTCTTCCAATGGGTAGTTGGAATTCAAATGTTATATTATCATTAGTCTTTAGGCCTGAAGCACATTGCATTTTCTAAAGCTGGACAAATGGACAAACCAATATATAGCCCATACTACATGCTGTAATTACAATGGGATGTTGAAACACTTCAACTAAGAGGTCTATACTGCTTCCCCTTTGTGCCAGTGGACCTTTGAATTTGCCTCCACCAAAAGAATATCATGGTAGTGCTGTGATTTGACCTTTCAGGTCACCATAGGTGATATGACTCTCTCTCTCTGCCTTTCTCTCTCCTCCTTCCTCTCTGTTTATTGTGGCATCAGCCTTTGTAGAGTCTGGCTACCATAGAGTTGGCTACCATGGATGCACTAGCAAAGATCATGTATAGAGAACACACAGGAAGAGAGATGCCCCAGAAACTCCAGCCGTTTCATTCCCCAGGGTTTTGAGTCATCCCAGACTAGATGTCAGATGTGCGAATGAATGCTGTTTCAGATGATGGGAGCTCAACACTTGGAGTCTTCCAGCTCAGTCCCCACACCTTGTAAAACAGAGAAGCCATACCACAGTGCCTTGTCTAAATTTCTGAAACATAAAATTTATGATCATAATAAATGGTTGTTTTACACCACTACGTTTTGGGATAATTTGTTCATGCTTCCATAGTAACTGGTACATTGCTTTGCACATATTTCATTTAAAAGATTTTTTGTATCTACTTAACATCTAATAAGAATCATTTTCAAAAAGCCATGGAATGGTGTTTACAGAATTTTGAGGGCAAAAAAGAAACTCCCATACATTTTATTCTCAACTTATGACTTTTTCAGGTGTAAAATCAAACCAAAACACAAAATTTTTCAGTACGAAAGAGCTTTCTGAAACTTTATCAACTCATTTACTATACAGGATAAAACGTTATTTTCTAGTAGTTTGCTGGGGTAACTTGTGTGACTTAGAAATCTAAATCTGAAACATTGTACCATATCATCTCCTTTTATGCTTTGTATCTTCTCATTGTGCCTCACACACCATCCTGTACATAGTAGATGTTCAACTACTAAATGTGGGATGACTGATGGTATCTTGTCTAAAATTGAAAAAGAAACAAAAATGATTAACAAGATTTGACCTAATTGTATTTTATATAGTTTAGTAGTGTGTCCAATATTCCAGAAATTATTTCAGTCAATAGAGGAAACAATATCCCTTTTGAATGCATGAGCCCCTCTTGCATACTACAAAGGACAGACTATGCTTGTAATTCTTTGAGTCAAGGCACCACTAAATACATCTTAAAATTTTCCATTTTATGTCCATTTTCCTTCTGTGCTCCAATAACATATTCTCTCTAAAGTGTAATTAAATCCCTATTTTATAGAATAATGGTAACAACCACAGCAAAAGAAAAATTGACACAGTAAGACACCAACAAAACAGAAACTGAATAATATTGTAAATATCATTCACATCACATTAGTCAAACCTAAATTATTCACAAATGACAGTTTTGAGAGTCATGAGTAATGAGAGGAGGGAAATTCTCATTTAGCCTCAATAGATGATGCATTTCTGGGTAAATGTGTGAACTGTTGTAACTTTAAGCTCTTCTGTGGGTTTTCTCCATTGAATCTTCTATTTTTTTAAACGGAAAATTGTAGTATTTCCACTTTTATCTATCAAATACATTTAAATATTTCTACCTTAAATAAAACTTCTGTTTACTAAATTAAAATTAATTCAATAATTTAATTCTTGCTTCTTAGTTGCATGTCAGGCAAGTACTGAGGAAAGTTCTCTTTAGTTTCCTTATTTAGAATGGCATGATTTACAACCACAGTCATGCGCTGCGCAAGGACATTCCAATCAAGGAGGAACGTCATATGGTGGTCCCATAAGATTATAATGAAAATATAATCTTTATTATACCTATAGTCTAGTGACCTCAGAGCCATAGTCACTTCATAGCTCAACATATTACTCACGTTTGTGGTGACACTGGTATAAATGAAACTACTGCACACCCAGTTGTATAAAAGTATAGCACAAACAATTATGTGTAGTATATAATACTTGGTATTGGAAAATACAAGATTATGTTACTGGTTATATATTTAGTATACTATACTTTTTATTGTAAGAAAAGTAGAAGAATGTACTCCTTCTACTTGTTTAAAAAAAATAGTTAACTGTTAAACAGATTTAGGCAAACCCTTCAGGAGGTATCCTGGAAGATGGCCTTGTTATCGTAGGAGATGACAACCCCGTGCATGTTATTGCCCTGAAGACCTTTCAGTTGTACAAGATGTGGAGGTGGAAAACTGTCATTCCAATGATCCTGACCCTGTCTAGGCCCAGAAAAATGTGTGTTTGTGTCTAGTTTTTTAAAAAAAAATTTAAAAAGTAAAAAATATTTAAAAATTAAAAATAAGAAAATGCTCATATAAGAAGGATAGAAAGAAACAAATATATCTATACAGCTGTACAATGTGTTTGTGTTTTAAGCTAAGTGTTATTGTAAAAAAATCAAAATGTTAAAAATTAAAGTGTTTACAAAGTAAAAATTCACAATAACCTAAGTTTAATTTATTATTGAAGGAAGAAAAATGCCTTTTTACAAATTTAGTGTAGCCTAAGTATACAGTGTTCATAACGTCTACAATAGTTCCCAGTAACATCCTAGGCAGCCACATTCACTCATCACTCACTCACTGGTTTGCTCAGAGCAACTTCCAGTCTTCCAAGATCCATTCTCGGCAAGTACCCTCTACAGGTGTACCATTTTTTATCTTTTATAGAGTACTTTTCTGGTACCTTGTCTATGCTCAGATATGTTTAGATACACAAATATTTACTGCTGTGTTACAATTTTCTACAGTATCCAGTACAGCGACATGCTGCACAGATCTGTAATCTAGGAGCAATAGGCTATACCACATAACCTAGGTGCCTAGCAGGCTATACCGTCTGGTTTTGTGCAAGTACATTCCATGATGTTCGCACAAGGATGGAATCAACTAATAACGCATTTTCAGAGTGTGTCCTTATCGTTAAGTGACACATGACTATATTCGAAACAAAAAGGGATCCTAGACGTGGTGGTGAGAAGATAGAATGGAATTTGATGGAACGTTAGCCATTCATGTACACACAGAGCAGCCTTACTTGTGCCATGGAAGTTGAGGCAACGTATACTGAGATGAGGAACAAACCCATGTATCTGTTAGGCAATACCTGAGCTGCATCATGGATAAGGGTAGTACCATGGGCAGCTGTTGTATTCTGTTGAGCCTGAAGTTAAGTATATGGTAGGACCCAATGCTGTACTATGTACTGCAGGAACCAATTTTGTGGCTAATCTTATTTTCCATGGGGAAACTCTTCCTCAGCTGTGTCATACCAAAAGCGTTACATAAAGCATGTGTTCTATTTTCAAGCATTCAAATTTTCTTTGAATTCCCAGACTGACTGTCAGACAACATTACTGACTCTAAAATTCAATACAAAAATGCCATTCAGGCAATTGCTTTAAGATAGGGGTTAACTATTTTTGGTATTAGCATCCAATTCCTAAAAGTTAGCCAGATGAAGAAGCAATGAGAACAAACTTCAAAAGTAATAAGCAAGTTGAATAAAGATGTCATCTTTCCATCAAGAATGATTTTTGAATGATATACTGACTATTTTAAAATCATAATCCATGACCTTGGTTTTTGAACTGAAGAAGGGAAAAATGATACTGTTTTCATTTTTCTATGAGATTTCGCTCTCGTATTGCAAAAGTTTAGCTTGAATGTATATCTCGGGTGTCAAATTATCTAATCTGAAATGGTCCAGGCTTACATACAGTATATCTATGAAACAGAATGGGGTTAAAGCTAGAGAAATTTTACTGCTAGTAACTATAGCAAGTTGCTCTTTCTTAATATATCAGTTGACATTTCATGTGCAGAATTCATGCATTTCTAATAGTCCCCATAAAATGTCAGCCTGTTCGGGAACAGTAAGCTGCTGCAGAGCAGTGTTCAGCACATAGACAGAGGCCCAGTGCTGCCCTCCTGCTAAGTCATTGCCCCAATGACGTGTCACGGGCAAATTCTCTGAATAAGTGCAGATGAACTCCAAATGCCATCCACAATTCTCTTTTCCACTTCCCCTCCCCCCTCAAATTTAACGTGAAGGTCTACTTTATTTTTTTCTTTTTTGAAAGCTCTGCCCCATAGAGACAAAGTGAAAATAAAGTTAAATTCTGCATCATACTATTTGAATTGAATGAGACTTTTAAAATTGCAATGGAATAAATCCATTTCATTATCAATCAAAACAACGAATTTGCCTGTTAAATGTTTTCCTCTTCTCCTTCAGACCCTAATACTCACATACGGGCACACACACAGCTGCACTATACACTCTAAAAGGGTTTTCTGTAGGGAAAAAAAAAGATGAAACCCGGTAAAGCTATGACATTTGTTTCTACAAGATTACTATATAATCCATTTTTGTTTGAAATCTCAGTTTTTGTATAGTTAAATCTTAATTTATTTAAAAAACTATCCTGATTCTCCTGACTAGCCTTAGAGGTTCTGATCTTTGACTGGCAACACAGAATAAGGCTCAGGCATGGAGACTCAAGGGCCAGACTGCTTGAATGGAAGCCCAGTCCTGTGTCTCATAAGCTGTGTGGCTGTGACATGTCATTTAACCTCTGTGCTTTAATTACCTTATCTAAAAATAAATGATTATGTTAGTCTATATTGGGAAGTTGGTTGTGAAGATTAAATGATTTTATAGATGTAAAGTACACTAAGCGGTGTCTGGCTCACAATTAGACAGCATAAGTCTGTGCTATTATTAGTAACATCTGAGCTTTATGGACTTTCAAAATATTTTCTGCACTTATTATTTTGTACTTTTCAGAAGCTTTATTTGCATATATTTAGTTAGAGATATTTGGAGGAGAGGAAAAACATTTTGGTCTTGAATTTTATATCTTTCACAGTACTTAACATAGATTCACGTGCAGTAGGCCCTAAATTGATGACAAAAATGACTTCAGCAATGTACAGTTTAATAGCTTATGGCTGCTAAATTGGATACTTTTTTCATCTTTGGTGATGTATATGTGTATGATAGTTTATGTAAAGATTTTCTATAAACATGATTAGAAATCAAAAGCAGGAGGGGGGTGGAGAGAGAGAGAGAGAGAAGAGCAATCTAACCGATTTAAAAAATGGTGGAAAATTTTATCAACGTAGAAATTGAGAGTTAAATTAACCTACACTCTAGACACTTTAATATAAGAGAGATTCATAGTGGCTTCTACATTTATACCACTTAAATGAACCAGAAGATTCACTATTGGCAGAGAGACAAAGTTGTTTTTTTCCCCTAATCTTATATTCTAAAAGAATATATAGTATACAGAGAAAAAACACCTGCAAGTGGCTAATATGAAACACCTTAGAGAAAGGAAAAAAAAAAAACTAAATAAAAGTAACAACAACACCAGCACTTAAACAAGCTTTGGAGTGAGAAAACCAGGGTTTCAGCATAGTGCTGCAACAAGCTTGAAGAAATGATTTGAACCCATCCCTCACTCCCTCCAACTCAGTTTCTTGATCCAAATAAAAGGATTTGGGGAAGATTATATAAGGCAACAAAGGTTAAATCCCAAATGACTGGTTCAATGTCTGACACATGATAGATCCTAAGAAAAATTAGTTATTTCCTTTTGTCCCAAATTTCCTATATATTTATTTTTTAAAACCCAATATTGCATCCTGGAAAGAAAAGTCTATATGGTATCATTCAAGATAAGGGTGTCTATAATGATCTATCCCTCCCTCTCTGCATATTCTATGTG
>CAUYPO010059308.1:0-16259 GCA_963574435.1 Cheirogaleus major | reverse complement strand
GGCAAACCATTTCTGCACCGTATTGTGATATGTGATGAAAAATGGATTCTTTATGACAATTGCAAGTGTTTGGCACAATGGTTGGATAAAGGTGAAGTGCTGTAACACAGTCCAAAACAGAATATTCATCAAAAAAAGCTAATGGTGTCTGTTTGGTGGTCCAGCACTGGTATTATGCACTCCAGTTTCATGAAACCTGGTCAGTTGATTACAGTATATGTCTACTGCCTAGACGTCTTCATTAATGACTTGAGAGTGAGAATGGTCCATGTATGTCTTTTAATGTATGACCTAGTTCAGAATTCAAGGAAGTCACTATTGAAAATTGAGGGAAGAAATAGGAAGAGAGGAAAATCAGGCACTTAAACAACAGGGAGCTAATTGAATCAGAGGTCATTACCTCTTAGGGAAGTTTTTGTGACTATGGTAGATAGAGTTTTTTCCTTAATCAAATCATACAAAAAAGCCAATTACTTAGAAAAAGCAAATTATGGAGCTGTATTATCCTCCTGTTATGTTTTGTGTTTTCAGAATTTGTATACTTTGATACATAAAAAAATACCTTTAGGTTAATTCTGTTTTTAAAAGAAAATCGCAAGTCATCTTACAATCATGATTGAATTAAATATTTCTCATTAAGTCATAAACAGATCAATTCATCATATGTTTGGTAATTCAGAATGGAACCTAAGGACTTCATTTTTTGGAATACAGGTTGAGTATCCCTTATCTAAAATGTGTGGGACCATAAGTGTTTCAGATTTCATATTTTTACAGAATTTGGAATAGTCACATATTTCTTAATGGTGGAGATAGGTTATGAGAAATGTATCATTAGGAGATTTTGCTATTGTGCAAACATCATAGGGTATACCTACCCAAACTTAGATGGAATATACCTTGGCTATATAGTATAGACTAATGTTCCAAAGCTACAAACCTATATAGCGTATTACTGTACTGATACTGTAGGCAATTAACACAGTGGTATTTGTGTACCTATCTAAACAGAGAGAAAAGGTAATGTGTTGTACAATGACCACTATGAAGTCACCAGAAGATAGGAATTTTTTAGCTCCATTATAATATTATAGGACCACTGTCATATACGTGATTCATCATTTACTGAAACATCATGTGGCATATGACTATATTTACATATATGTAATAAGATATCCTGGGTGAGACCCAAGTCTAAATATGAAATTCATTTTTATTTCATATATACCTTATACATGAGCTTGAAGGCAATTTTATACAGTATTTTTAATAATTTTATGCATGAAACAAAGTTTTGACTACATTTTTACTGCAGCCAATCACAATAGGTGAGGTGTAGAATTTTATTTTCCACTGTGGCAATCATTCAGCACTCAAAAAGTTTCAGATTTTGGAGTAGTTCAGATTTTTGGATTAGGGATACTCAATCTTTAATATGAGTTAAAGCCTCAATAGTTTCAGCATTTAATTTATTCAGCATTAATCATATGATAAAATACTTCAGTATAAAAAATGAAACTATAAAAGTACTAAAAGAAAATATGGAAGAATTATTTTATAATTGCAGCATATGGAAGGCCTTTCTAAAGTATGAGACACGAAACCCAGAAGATATAAGATTTAATGGCTGATAAATAGAATTTCATAGAAAAAGAAAATTCTACCTGGAAAATATCATACAGTCAAAACAAATTTAATAGATAAATGGTAAATGGAAAGAAAATGTTCAACCCAGAAATTCTATTTGGAATTTATTGTACAGATACAGTCTTACATGTAAGAAATTATTTATGAACATTATTATCAATCACAACTTTTTTGGTACAGCAATGGATTAGAAACAGCTTGAATGTATTACCAGCATGCCATTAATTAAATTATGGTTTATCTATTCAATGAAATACTATGCAGCTATATTCCATTTAAAAATATTTCAGAGATATATAAAATTAAAGATGCAGGGTATAGAGTATGCTCATGTATGGGAATATAATTTATTCACTTGGGAATGCATTGAAATAGCTCTTGGAGCATACATCAGAACCAGTATCACTGGTATCCTCCTGAGGAGAAGTCAGCTAAATGTCTGGTAAGGAATATCACTTTATTACTTTACCTAATCCAAAGTTAAATAACAAAGAAGGAAAATCAGCCACATATGTACATATATTTTTTAAATGTCTAACTTGGCACCATGAATGCTAGAATGTTTCTTATGTTTTCTGGGATATACTCCCAAAAATATAATACATCTTACATAAAGATGAGAGTTTATGACAGTTTGCAACACAAAGTGATTAATAACCTACTTTTGGAGTCTTGTAGTAATTCCATAGAAGATGATATCTATAGTTGATGTCATCAAATTATCTACACTTAGTTTTATGTTCTGAATATATCTAATATGCTGATTCAATTTTCTTATAACTTCTTATATGGCAACTTCAACTCATTGAGCAATGTGGAGAACTAGCAAGTTATAGAGGGAAGATTCTGAGCGGCCAAAATAGATGCCATAAAACTTTAAAGACAATGTGAGGAAGGGCTGCTGCTCAGTTTAAATGTACTCATTTTCTGCAAGATATATACAATGGGAAATGTCCTCTTTTAAAAATAATATTATAATGTGTTCATGGCAATGTGGAGTGAGTGAAGCAAATGTTTCACTATCATTGAGGATGATAAATGGAAGTTTTTTCCTTTTGTTCCCATTTCAACCACATCGCACTTTATCAGGTCTGCTTTTAATTTTCCACCCCTGATTCATTTATTTTCTTTCCTTTAGGTTAGGCAGACTTGTACAAAATATTTTTCCTTTTCCATTATAGAGAAGAGAATGTTCTTGTGGTTCAGGCACCTCACACTTACAGCTTTCTTTTAGAGCATGACTTGCCGAAGCACAAGTCCAACTCAAAATTGTCTCTGCTCCAGGGAAACTCTTACTATTCATAGGCGAATTGGCAAGAATACATTATCTCAATCTCTGCTGGTTTGCCTTGGTTCCTAACTTTACTATTGGTGGCATTTTCATATGAACATTGGAAATATTTTTAATGCTGGTATAAAATACGGACTAAATGGTAACAGATCAAATGTGTTTCAACAAACTGCATAAACTTGGTACCAGATTTTTGGCAGACAGTTTATAGTCTCTGATCAAGCATTTGGCTAGCAGATGGGTTGCTCCAACCCACTCAAAGGAGATTCTGGTACATCTTTCTTTTTTGGAGGTTGCTGAAACCTTGGAACCCTTGGAATTCAGCAGATTAAAGTTTACTCTGTCTGTGAAGGGGGCAGATTCTTTTCCCTTTGACATTAAAATTATATCTGGTGTATAAATTTCATAACATCTGAAGGGATCAAATGTGCTCTCCAAATCATAAACTCTGGAAAATGGTCCTATAATTTTTTTATAGTATATATAAAGATAGGAAACATGCTATTTTTCCAAGATAGTTTATTCAGTTTGGTTGCTTTTTATTTTACTTTGTATTGATATAAAATATGCCCCTCCCCCGATAGATTCCTCTCCCCACTCTCACCCCAGCCAATTCCTTTGTCTAAAATAATATAGAGGAAATCTATTTTTTTCTCTTCAAATATGGTGAGTTGATAGAGTAGTGAATCTTTTTTTGATGTGGAAAAATTCTCAATCCCGCAACTATTCAATATATGATATGATTGCCAGACCTCTTACCATGCTTGTCAAACTCAGTGTGTGTCAAAATCCTCCTTAATGTAGCATTCCAGGTGTCCTATAATTTTCCACACAAGGGCTATACAGCTTACAGTGGAATCATGGCCTCTCTTGTTAAGATAGCTTTTGTTTTTGTTTGTTTGCATTGGGTAGCTATTTCATGTATTGGCTCATTTTTGAGCTTGTGTTCAAGTGAGGCACATAGCATACTTTTTTTCCTTCAGTTTTTAAAGTCGGTTTTATATACTTTGAATGAAGTCTACCTTAGCATGGTAATTCTTCGGTGTTTGACTTTTACGTTTCCCTTCTGAACTCTGGAAAGAATTCTCTGGAGCTAAGTGTATAGATTTTGGCTGCAATCTAGTCTTTGCATTTTATCCGCATGTTTCTGGGAGGGGATTGGCATGAATGTGGAGGAGTGAGTTCTCTTTATTTTTCTTCGTCTTGTTTATCACGTTTAGGTTGAGTTCATAATATTTAGGTCATGGATAGTTGTTGAGAGGCAGAAGTAGGGATGTGTAGGGGTGGTGAGGGAGAGTGGGATGTTACTGAAGAGAGTTATTGTACAAGTAGGTTCTGAATAGAGTGGTTTTTAAAAACAGATTGAATAAATTGTATGGTTCATCTATATATATTAATGATTTTCTAAAGTATGTGAATACTGTTGAGATTAGGAGAATATAAATTTAGTTAAATGTGTTGCTGTATTTACATCAAGATTTTCTCATTATAATTTTCTTGATCATGGTTGTGGTAATTGATATGGTTATAGAGCAGCCCACAATATTTTATATTAAAAATTACACTGCATACTAGGAAAAATTGTCTTTTAAAATTCCAATCTTTATATAATACTAATTCTAGTTTTGTTGACTACAAATACACTACTTTTGATGTTTTTGCAATATAATAATCTATTTGTATGTTTCTCTTAGAGGTTTTTCTTAGCTAGCACTTGAAAGCAGCTAGCTACTGGGATTCTTGAACATAATGTTAACATCTCTTTCAATTCTGTCTTGTAATTTGTCTTCCACTCAGTATTAGGTTACCCAATAGACAAAACTAAACATGTGCATATATCATTGGAAAACATGGGTTCCAAAAGGAAAATCAGAAAACCTAAAAAAAGTTTTAATTTTAGCATATGTACAATTTTTATTTGAAATGTTTATAAAAGTATATTATGTTTTGAAGTATTTATAAAAATGGATATGATTCAGTGCACCTTGATATTTTTAGATATCTATCACCTCTTGAAGTCTCAATCTGGTCCTTCTTCACTTGATATCTATCTAGTGTTGACCTTCTGGTTCTAGAAGAGTTTACTTTTAAATTAATGCCTCCTGCCCAGGGCAATTTGTCACATAGTCTTCTATAAATAACTGGCAATACTCACCCCCTCCATCCCACTGCACATCTGCTATGGTGACCAACCCATCCCAGTTTGTCCAGGACTTTCCCAGGTTTAAAACTGAAAGCTCAGTTTTCTGGGAACCTCCTCAGCCCTGGGCAGACTGGGGTGGTGGTCACCCCAGTGGTGGTGGTAGGGGTCACCCTACCTACTAACCCCTAACTCCCAGCACATCTCTTAATTTGATGTTTGTCTGCATATTGTCCAGAGTGGGCTGTGGAAGCCTAGGCACCCATCTGAATGCTAACATGTGTGAAGATGCCCTGCATGTTACATTAGTGGTTGGAAGTTATTATTTTTTTTTCTTTAAGCATTCCATTTCCCCCCCCTTTTCCTATGAAAATGCTAGGGAATCCTCTGATGTCTCTTGACACATCTTTTTTTAGCTTTTCTTCCTTGTTGAAACTGTGATGTGAATTGCTCTTCAGGAATTTTTGCCTTGAATTTCTTTCAACAATTCCACAAAATAGAAATTTGTTCCCTTGCCACCTAGACTGTATGGCTTCAGTTTATTTGTCATAGTGTTTGGGTGACTCAGTACTTAACAAAGCAACAAAATTGTGCAGTAAGACTTAAGAAGCCATATTTTTTAGTAGTTATGAATCCTCAATTCAGTCCTACATTGGTTACCACCTAGCTGTAGGATCCTGGACAAATCTTGTTTTCTCTTTAGATTTTGATTTTCTCCTTTATAAAAGAAGTGGGTTTTGCTAGACTGACTCTGAAATCATAATTTACATTAAAATGCAATGACTCTCATTCAGTGAAAGATCAGGGTATGATTGCCTTATGTATCAAATATTTCTTTTCTAGGTTTTTTTTTTTTTTTTGAGTCATTTATGTGTCTTTCTACGCTGGCTTCTGAGCCCAGAACCTAGACCCAGCCCTATATCACAAACATAACTAATTAGCCACATAGTGCCTCTTACTAGTAAGACTTGCTGCCTGTAGCTAGAAGCCTAATATGTCAGATATCCTCCAGACCACCCCTAGGTTCAGTTATTGACCAGGATCCAGTGTATGGTTGTACTCATGTCTATGATTTATTATAGCAAAAGTATACAAAGCAAAATCAGCAGAAGGAAAAGGCACTTGGGTGAGATCTAAGGCAACCAGGCACGAGCTTTCAGCAGTCCTTTCTCATGAAGTCACAACACAGGATGTGCTTAATTCTCTTAGCAACTCACTAGTTGTGATAACTTGTGTGAAATGTTATCTATCAGGAAAGCTCATTAGAGATTCAGTGCCCACAGTTTTTATTGGGGGCTGGTCACATAGGCAACCTCTGTATCAATATTTTAAACTCCCAGAAGGAAAGCAGGTGTTCAGCGTAAACCACACTGTTTGTACAATTTAGGAGCAGTGACCAAGCTTATCTGGGAATGGTGGGAACGCTTCTCATTGGAAAACCATCTGGACACCATCAGGAATCCAACTTTTCAGATGCCAATCAAGGACCAACCTTGCAAGCAGGTCTTCCTAAGGATAGAAGTCACAAGTTGCTATCTCTGTTTTAAACACATAACTCAAAGTTTGTTTCTAGTCCCTTGACCTCTTGCCACCAAATGAAGCCACATGAAATGTTGGGGGGAAAAATGAGCTTTGAAGAATAACTCTGAAGTTCCAATCCTAGCTCTTCTAATAACTTGTTAGATGACTTTGGCTAAGTTGTTTAACATATTTAAACCTTACTTGCTTCATCTGTGAATTTGAGATCATAATGCTACCTACATAGGGATTTTTTTGAAAACAGATTATTTTCTACACACATATACCCTAGACATATGGACTCACTAACATAGACATATGGAATCACTAACACTCATTTAACTCATTTAACCCTCACAGAAATCCCATCAGGTAGGTGCTATTATTATATACATATTATAGATGAGAATCAGACAAGACACAGAGTTTAAGTAACTGACCAATTTGGAACTATTAAATGGTATAGCTGGGATTGGAATCCAAGTAATTTGTCTTCAGATCCATATGGCCAAACATAGTACCAAACTATGACCCTTAGGCCAAATCCAGTCCATACCTGTTTTTGTACAGCCAGCCAGAAAGATTAAAAAGAATTGTTAAAAAAAGAAAGAAAGAAAGAAAGAAAAGAAAAAGGAAAGAAAGAAGAATTGTGACAAAGAGTGTATGTGGCCCATGAAGCCTGAAATATTTACTATTTGGCCTTTTACAGCAGAAGTTTGCCAAGACCTCTACTATGCTAACCATTACTAAGAAAACATGTTTTTTCAATAGAAAGTTGAGAACCACACTGATCCTTACTGATGAAGGATGTGTCTGGTCATAAAATGGGTTAGTTGCAGAGTGAGAACAGTGTACTCAGTGCTCCTTCAGTGGTAGAATAATTTTTTTTTTATTTTCCAAATTTAAAATAAGGACTATGTGTAAAATTACTTGGGAAGACAGAGATCAAAGACAGCTGGTCTAGTGCTGAGTTATTTAGTGTTATGCCCTCTGGACAATGGATTTCAGATGGACTTTATATGCTGTGATAGCATTTGGTGACAGGATACATTGGCAAAAAAATCTTCTACTATAAAACCATGGGTTTGTTGGGTTTGTTTTTGAAAAGAAAAATTGGGCCACCACTTAATATTGATAAATTCTGCTCAGATATCAACAACTATGTGGAAAGAAAAATGGCTCTAACAATGCACTTTTTCCTCCTAGAACTGTAAGTGCCTTAATTAGAGAACAGCGTGTTTTGACCTTTCTAAATAAACTAGCATCTTGATTTCTGTACAGTTTCTGAAATTCATTTGAATTTCCATGAAGAGCTAAATATTTAGCCATTTAACAAATATTTAATGAATCTTACTTGAGGGAGTATATAAAGATGATGCAGAAGATTTTTTTTTTTACTGTGAAGTATTTTTGCTTGGTAGGTGGTTGTTCAAATCTACTATGCTGCATAGATGCATCACATATTTATTATTCATGCAAACCATATTAACCTATTTTCTAATAGAGTCAGAAGGTGGTAATAGAGGTTACACATGGTTGTAGATGCACTTCCATTTTCCTGTTCTTCAACACTACAGTGCCACATTCTTGCTAAAACCCAGAAGATGAGAAAACCTTTGCTATTATAGATTGGTGGTACTGGTTGGTGGGTGCCTATTAGTGAAGGCTATTTCCTCATTCATTTCTCTTTATCATTCATTCTGCTTGCCAAGGGTTGGTTTGGTAAGGTATTAATTATAGTTATTTAAATTATATTATTGTTTGGTTGAAAAAACTTTTATTCCATATATTCATCTTTCCTTTAACTTAGATGATTCAGACTTTTAAAAGATTTTCTATCTTTTCTATTGGAAGATTAAAGGTTTTGCATAAAGTTGATCTATTTTTTTAACTGTAGGAATTTTTAAACCTATACGAATGTAATCCAGTTTCAGCGGTCATCACATATGGCCAATCTTTTTTAATCTTTATCTTCCTCCTTTGTTGCCTCCCATCTACCCCAAATAACTTTCAAAAAGATTGCAGACAGTATATCATTTCATTGGGTAAGTACTTCATTGTATTTCTCTAAATGATAAGAACTTTTAAAAAATGTAAATACCATTACTATGCTAAAAAATTAGCAATAATTTCTCATTATCAACAAATATCCAATTAGTGTTCAGATTTCCCTAATTTTCTCATAAATGCCTTTAGAGTTAGTTTTTCTTTTTCAAATCATGACCCAACTAAGGTCTGTGATTTACATTTGTTTGAAATGACTCTTACTTATGTCAATATATAATCGTCATTGATTGTATAGGGTTTTTTTCCCCCTTTTGCCATTGATTGTATAGGTCATTTATCCTGTAGAAATTCTTATGTTTTGGATTTTATTGATAGATTTTTCCGTCACTTATATTGTTCTTCCGTCTCTTTATTTCTGGTAAATTTGTAGTATAAATCATAGTGAAATCTAAAATATGTATCAAATTTGGGTTAAAATTTCTGACAATAATACTTTGTAAATGGTGAGAATGTTGGATTCTTGAATTGGTTGATAAAAGTGTATGATACATGTCAGCACTTTCTTGTACTTTGTCCAATTGAGTAAGATGTATTTGTTATAGTAATGATACTGAATAGCAAGTTAGAAGAAACATTTATATGTAATATTATTAGATATACCTTCCTTTAACAAAATTTCATATTTATTTTTTGGTTTTGGTTTGTTATAATGAGAAACAGTACTGAAACAGTAGGAGTTCTACTTTTGGCATAGGATTGCTAGACATGGTCAGACTACACATTTTTAAGCTTTGCCTTCTGAGTCATTGGATGTGGTAACATTTTTGTCTACCCAAGGGTCTGGCCAACTTTACTTTTCCTATTAAGGATGATGAAATTCTTGCTGTTAACTTTATACTGGAAATGTTAAGCATGAAAATTCATCCACTGAAAATCTAAATTTGTGGTTAATTCTTATGACTTCTGTAGAACAACTTAAGTAAGAAAGTTATCTTTAAATAGAGTAAATTTTATTACAGAGAACAGAGGCTCTAAATAGTATTTGTTTTTACTCCTATAAAATAAAATCTGATACTCTATTTCAAACTTTATTATGAATGATAATATGTGAAATTGTATTGGTCAGTTAAGCCTTGTTTGAAACTTTATAAATGAAATTTTGTTTTTAAAAAATAATAGTTAATTTAAAAGTACTCTTAAAATATATTTACTAGAACCATGACAACTTCAGTGAAAATGACTTTATATTTTCTGGAATATTTATTTCTTATGTTGAAAGTGACATAAGAAATATCTCTTTTGAAAAAATCTAAATATGTTAATATTTATCTTCATGGAAATGTTCTTCCTTTTTGGGGGGTTGACTAATGAATGTGTGAATTTATTTCTACTTACTTATATTGTTTTAGTTATTTTCAGAATTTGTTGGAGAATTACCTTGGTTCATATGATATTATTTTTAATTCCTTTAATGCATTAATGCTATGTTCAATGATTGTTGTTTAAAAGACATTTAACATCTTCTGAATTTTTTCTTTTTAATAGAGGGCAGGTGAGAATCAAATGTTATTACTCAGTGCCTAGAATGTTGAGAAGATGTTAATTTTGCTTTCTTAGTCCATGAATCCTCTTAAATCTTCAAATTAAAAAAGAGTACATATCTTAGGCCCTTTGGCAATTGCTTATACACTTGTTTCTTTTATATATTTTCCAATATGCCTTTTCCTGATAAGTATTATCTTCAGTAGCTTCTATAGGTATTTTGAAATAACTCCTTAAATCTACCTACTTCTGAGAAGATGTGTTATCATTATACAATGGCAGTTAAAAGCTGTAGGTTTATTAGGGTAGTGGTGATTTTGATTTCTCTTATTCTTTAAAGAAAAAATAAAACACTGCATAAATAAATAATGTAATTATTTTGGCTTTAATGACTTTTCATATAAAAATCAGGAATTAAATGAAAAAATTGAATGAAAGATATGTTTCTAAATATTTTCTCCCAATTTATCACAATTTATTTTAGAGAATTAGGATCAGACTTATGATTGGCTCTTTTTTTTTTTTTGCATATGTAAAGTGTTTAGCAGAATGTAATTTGCACACATTTTAACTATGTGTTATAAACCAGGGATGATTTATAGGTGACAGTGAAGCTGGTTGAGCAGACAATACCTAGGAGTCTTAATCTTTACAGATTAAACAAAATGTGCATTTTATGGAAGATTTTCTCTTAATGTTGAAATGAGAACATTGATTTCCTTAAGTGATAATGCAGTTTTTTTATCATTAAATTACTTTGTCATTTGATTGTTAATCATTTGGCAATAATAAACCAATTTGAATTGCCTGTTTTTTCAGCAGCATTTTTGTTTAGTCTTATGTAGATTAACAAACCAGAACATTCCCATGAGTTTAATGAGTTCTCTTATCACTATAGTGAATTGTAAAGTGTTAGTATTTAACTTCTTGGTAAACCTTATTTTCTTCTGTCTTTGCAGATAAATTATTAGTCATAACTGTAGCAACAAAAGAAACTGATGGATTCCATCGATTTATGCAGTCAGCCAAATATTTCAATTACACTGTGAAGGTATGGTATATCCTTTAATCCATGTTAGAATGTGTGTCTAAAGTACATTTTTTATAATAACAGCACTACAAGGAAGATAAAATTCAGTTATATAATTGCTGTTAGTTTATATACAATTTTAAAGATACATTTTGGTCTTATTAATACTTTGCCACACCGACAATTATTTTTTAATTTCTGCTAATGCTTTATATAAACATGTTCTATAATATAATACAACAGATAAATATATTAATATGTATTTGTATATGTGTATATATATAATTTTGGGGGGATGGGTCATGTACAAACACAATATAACTAAGATTTCACAGTAATTATTTTCACTGAATTTGAATGATTTTTTCTGTAATAGGTTTATCTGTCATAGTATGTTTGTTTGTTTACAGAGAATTGCAAACGTGACTGTGAAGGGTTTGCCTTTTCTGTCCATTATTGAGAATTGCTTTTTTTTTGTTTGTTTGTTTGTTTTAGAGGAATGTTGGACTATTATAAAAGTATAAAAAGGTTCTAGAAAATTTATCTGCAGTGATCATCTTATTGATAAGTGATCAGAGGAAACTTGGGGAAGTTGATAGAACTATTAAACTGAGCAATGAGAGGCCTGCCTTTTTTATTCATTTATTCGTTTTTTATAATAAAAGATAGAAGGATCTGTCAGCCAGATCTTTTCTACAAATAAGATGAGAATGAGACAGTATCTACGTAGGAAATTAAAAAAAAAAAAAAAACTTTAAAAAAAAGATGATTACTTTATACTTGGGGAAAAACTGAGCTGTTTGAGTATGTATTATAGTATAGAAAAAGGTAGTATTCATTACATAACTACTGGAAGAGTAGGTACAGTTGCTAATATATAACAACTATTAAAGAGTCTAAACTTTGCTGGAGAATAGATCTAGTGATAACAACTAGATGTTTAATATAGCATAAATGAAAAATATGTTAGAAAGGATAGATGATAAATATATTAATAGTAGAATATATACTGATTGGAGATACTATGGAAGTAATAGAAAAAAAATAGGATAAAATTATGCTGAAATCTAGTGGGAGGATCTCCCCAGTCTGATCTAGAGTTCAGACTGGGGAGAGATTGGAATGTTTCGTACCTACAAGGTACTTTGTTAGGAACTTAACATGTGGTATGCTGTTAATTCATTATGTGAACCACATAAGGTAGATATTACTTTGTTTATGGGCGAGGAAAACTTGCAACAAGGTCATGGCTATACAGTGTCAAATCTTGGATCCCAGCCCCACTTGAACTCAAGAGTTTATGATCCTCCTGCTGTCTTCCCTTATGTAATTAAGTCCTTTGGAAAGTATGGACTCCAGGCCATCAACATCTGCATCATCTGGACACTATTTAGAAAGGACATTGCTCAGGCTCCACCTGAGACCAACCGAATCATAAATTCTGGGAATGGTACCCAGTAGTCTGTGTTATAAAAAGCTCTCCACATGATTCTGATGCACACTAAATTCTGACAACCAAGAACATAGAGAGTAGTGCTTAGCATAGTGTACTGCACAAAGTAGGCTCTCAGATGTGGTTGGGCCCAGTATTATTAATACTTCAGGATTAGAGACTCCAGATGGGTTGTATAACAAATCTCAGGGGGCAAGAACTAATAATTCTACTAAATTAGCCCCAATTTGACTCCAGATCTACAACAGCTTGAGTTTTCTTGGGTGGCATTTCCTCTCCCAACCTTCACCATAGGCAGTGGTGAAGTTGTGAGAGATTTGAGATGGGGAGCCTCACAGGCTTGTCAGCCAGATTTATATTTGGCTCAGTGTTAAGTAAAATCGGAACTAATAATATTTATTTCCTAAATTTATTCTATTCTTTTCTTTTCGCATTTATTTTTAATTTCTTTCCCCCTTAATTTCCTAGATCTTCTAATAGATTATTATCTTGGCAACTTCAGATGAAACTAAGATAAAAGGTGTGTGTGAAGAGGGAGGGGCACATATTGTACTTCCTGATTCTTGTGAACAAAATTTCTCTGAAAAGGAATTTGGAGTAAAGAGGCCATTCCAGTGAATAGTTCACAAACCAAACCCGGGAGAAGGTGCCTTCCAGAGAATAATGGTAGACTTCAGTCCCATTTATGCAAATAAAGGATTCAGACTTGCTTAGTTCTGATTGGCCACCACCTCTGAGTTCTGATTGGTTGGTACAGCTGACTCCTGATTAATTAGTTCAAGTGAGCTATTATTAGTTGCTTCAGGTGAGCTCTCAAAGTCAACAGTAGGGGTGTGGGTTTTCAGATAACTCAAATTACCTATATAACCTCCAGTTTACAAATGGCCATTTGGCTGTACCTGTAATTTAGGCCCTGTTAGCCACTTAGGATTCATTTTGCAGAATTGGCTCTTACAGCTTCACATTTGTTCACATCCCTCAGAGCCAAGTGTGTCAACAGTGTATTTTCAATTCAGGAGGCAACTGCTAAGGCTAAGGCAAGTGTGTGAAGAGAGAGAGAGTACAGGTTTCGCTCCAATTTCTTGTGCTTAGGCAATTTCTTGCATTGATAAATTCTTACTAAACTTTTGAAGATCATATAAGTTTAAAAATTAATAAGGTAAAGAAGGTGACATTTTACGTGATACACTCTGCAATTTCCTGAACAATCCATTTTGGTTCAGTAGGAAACAATCCAGGAGTCAAGGGCTTTCAGTTTTGATCATACAGATTTCCTGCCAGATTGAAAAAAGTGATATGGAAGGTTTTTTCATTTTCTTTTTCATTTTGATCTGAATATATAGGAGTGAATAATAAAATATGAGAAATACTGTTTGAGTCCACCTCCTTGAATTAGCTTTTAGCTTTTGAAATGGCAAAATTGGAAATGGCATTTTTGGGGTGGCTAACATTGAAGAATTATGACCTGACTTGGGCATCAAGTTTTTTGTTTTTTGTTTTTTGTTTTCTTTCTAGCATCATGATTTAATGAAACATTTAAAGGCTGGTTTGGTGTAATACTGTGCAAGTTGCTGGTATCTTTCAGTTTTTCATTGTAGTATCATAATTTGAGTTTTGCTTAGGGATGAAATGTTGATTTCGTTTATAGGTCCTCGGTCAAGGAGAAGAGTGGAGAGGTGGTTATGGAATTAATAGTATTGGAGGGGGCCAAAAAGTGAGATTAATGAAAGAAATCATGGAACATTATGCCCATCAAGATGATCTGGTTGTCTTGTTTACTGAATGGTAAGAGAAATACTCTGCGATTTTAAAATTTATATTATATTATTTTTTAAGAGTCAAAATTTATATTTGTAGATTATGTATTGAATTATTTTATTGACAAGGAATTATTTTAAAAAGTAGATATTACTAATAGTTATGTAACCATGGTCTGACCTAATGATATGATCAAAGTTGATGAGTTGCCATAAACACTAATGGAGAAATATCACAAGTTAACATTTCTGTGAAATTAATGTTTTAATCTTGAGTTAAAGATAAAGATCATGCTGAACTTTTCTATTGAGAAGGGTAACTTAATGGATTCTGGTCAACCAGAAGAAAATAGGTTTTGTAGAGTTATAAATACAAGTAAGACATAAGGAAATCTGTGTTATTAAGAAAGAAGAACCTTTCCAATATAAATATGTTTTAATATAATACTTCAGTCTTCTAATTTATTTGAAGTATCTACTGTCTTTCTTTACTGTCTTCTTACAGTTATGATTTTTATAATAAGATCAAGTTGTCATAAGTTAATAGTTGTCTTTTCTTTCATTCTCTGTATCTTCTTTTGTATGTGTTTTTTTTTTTTTGGTCGTTTATTGCTCATTTCAAATCCCCCTGTAACATAGCAAAGTCTTTTTTATATTTTTTCTTAATTTGAAAATGCAAATACACAATTATTTGTAGATGAAAATAAGAGTAATCTTTATGCAAGTATGTAAATAAGAAAGGCATAAATTTTGAAATGAAAATAATTATATAAAGTCCCAGTCCCACCAACACTTAAAAGTTTTTAAAGGATCCATAAAACTTGCATCTTTAGAATTTTCCTGATATCATCTAGATAAAAAAATCCTAAATTCTACTTGTGGTTACCTATTCTTGCAAGATGAAGTATGGTATGGTGTTGGCTTGTGTGCTGGGAATTTTTCTATGGCATCTATTATTATATATTTTTACCTTTAGAAAAAGAATAAACTCATTATCATAGCTATTTAGATTAAATGTTTAGTATGTTTTGGTTTAAAATTACCATGAATTTCAAACAACCATATTAGTTAGCTTGAACTTGTCACATGTACATTTTGATTTTGGCTCTAATCAGATTCTCCTTGTAAAAGTTACCACATATGAGTCAACAATGATTCCAGATTCCTAAGCCTCCTTTTGGGTTTTAGGAAGAACTCCTTTCCTCTACCTTTACCCTCCCACCTCCATCCTCCACTTTCTCCTAATCTAAGCTTTAGCCTTGTGGGTAACTGGTACAGTGAGGGTCCTATTTGTTTCTAATGAGAAAAGAGATACTGTGAGATATCTAAAGCCTGCTTGAGGTTGGGTTTGTTTATTTAGATGATTATTTAAGACCCAACTTGACAGAAAAGACAATAAAATTTTAATAGAAGTCCCATTCATTGCCTTCCACAAACTATTAGTGTTTGGGATATATCAGTGAATCAAATAGTCAAAATTTCTGACAACTCCTCCTGTGAGAACAGCCAGCTAGGTGAAAACTTGGATGCTCAATTCAGCCATGATACTGTTCCAGCAGAGTCATAAACACTTTCTCCATCATCACCTACCATGTCTGTCCTGTGGAAAAATGCAGGGGTCACAAGTAACCAAAAGGGTAAAGAGGGGTGAAAAATTAGTGACACTTAGGAATTATTTGGTGGTGGTTGTTGGCCTTATAAAAAAAGGATATTTTCTTTATGAAAATATCTACTCAAAGATTTTTTTATATAGAAACTCCCCACATTTATTTAGGTATTTGTTTCAAGATGATTGTGAGTTTGAGGTAAGATAAAATGATTGGCTATGCCAACTAAAGATAGCAGGAAGGAAAATTAAATTAAAAAAAAAAAAA